>LBNU01033751.1:37429-77089 GCA_014162995.1 Artemisia annua
ATAAGAGTGATTAGTTAAGAAAACCTAGACTGAGACTTGACATACACACACACCTACAATACCGTCAGGATACGTGAGTAACCTGTCTAAACCCCTACTCTACTTACCTAAGGCCCAGGTGAGTTTCGTAGCCTCACACTTTTTAAATACTTTACAAACCCTGTGAGGGGGATACTTGCTTTAAATCGAATACAAGTCTTTTCTATCGTTATTGCACAAGTGATACTATTCTGCCACCATTACATAACTAAAATTCATGAACCATAATCACTTGTGTGTTTTACACAAGTGATCGCGAGTATAGTTGAATAAGTACTATACTTGAAACCTCTAAGGATTAACTTTGGAAAGTTATCCTTCTTGTCCCCTCATGGTTGGGTCTGCAGCCCCCATGACCCGGACTATTAACGTGCGGTTTAATGAGCTTAGTGCAATAGTACTTCCTAAAAATCTTTACTCCTCGGGTTTAAGCTGAACCCTGTGGAACTTGTATTCTCTCTTTACTCACCAAAAACCTATGACTCTCACTCAACCTAGTGTTGACTTTTAAGCATGTATCCTATGTATATGAGCTCTTTAGGAACCCTGGCACGGTGTGACACTGGACATGAGGACGTCTATAATAGTTATCATTCATCAGTCTTTCCTTAACATGGAGTCTTTGGGACCTCACTTTTGGTAAAAGTATACCTTTTACTGTAAAAACTCTGATGAATAAATGAATGATAACACCTTTTTCAAAAACGTCTCTTTTCGAGTCGTTTTCTATTATCTTGTCTTTGTTTCCATGAAGTAATACCCCAACTCTAAATCCGCTGCGATCTATGAAAAATGGGGGTGTTACATAAGTCCCCGGCAGCGCCGCCAAAAAATTTGATGTGTAAGGAAAGCTTTAGATTTATAATACTAGTTTCACCAATTTTAATAAACCAAACACACGGGTAAAGTATAACCCCCGTTGGTAGTATTAGATTAAGTTAAGACCAGGTCGTATCCACAGGGACTTAGTTCGTTCGGGTTAAGTATAATAATTAGTAAATCAAGACAAGTAACGATTATAAAAATATGAGGAATTCAAATATTAAAACAAATGATTGCTTGGATAGCTTAGATAATCAAGTGACAATGCTTATGTTTGATCTCAGTTTGATGAAGGAGCACAACTTATAAGAAAGCTATTTTCGTTAAAAGAGCAATTTCATAACTCGTATGTTCAATTCAAGATTCATATCTACCCATTAAGTGATTTCTCTCGAAATAGTATTTCATATCAAGTCTAGATTATTATTGATTCTTCTAAGTGGATTTCTCCTTTCAAAGACTAGTAACGCAGACAAGTTCCTAGAATTGCGTTTAACACGTTGGTTCTTTCGACCTATCCCAACATACTATATTCAACCAGTTTCAATAAATAAACGTAATAAGACTAGAGATGAAATAGTTCACAATATAAACATGAAATTGGTAGAGATCAAAACATAATCATAAGTCGCTTTATTATATTCACATATCCAAGCAATCACAAGAGGTTTATCCTCTCATGGCTAATGAGTTCATAACAACAGAAGTGAGTAAATAGTAAACAAGAGACATACAGATTGGATTGATCAAATGATTACACAAGTGTCACAAGTAACCAAGAATTCGACTCCAACAAGTATTTAACACCTCCTGTTCTGATTCGTTCACCCCTGCAAATGGTTCTAGATCACGTATTACTTCGAACTTAACTTAGTGGAAATTGGTTATAGAGTGGAGAGTTCAAATGCTTGCAAATGAGCTCTATTTATAGGCAATCTGATATGCGAAGTACGGCGCACATACTTTGTGAGTGCGGCGCACTTTCTTATTTTCTTGGTGCCAAAGCTTCATAAATGCAGAGGAAGTACGGCGCACTTTATTTGTAAGACCGGCACACTTTTATTTAATATTATACATTGACTTCCTTTGAACGAGAGGTAAGTGCGGCGCACTTGACAGGAAAACCGACACACTTGGCTTGCATGAAAAGCTATTCATGGAAGACTTCTTATTTATTTATTTCAAGTGGCGAAATAGTAGGTTTTGTGATGTATCCTGCTCAGATCATCCGAGAGTGAACCTACATTCATTTTATGCTATTAAGTACCAAAAGTTCACATCAAATGATCATAAAACATATAGTATAATGCTCAAGGAATATGTATAATTAGATCGTTATCAAGGCCATTAACATAACTTTGAGGTTAATGGACCAAGTAACAAAGCACAACCCTGTGCCAGTGCCCACCGATAATAAACGAAGTTCCACGATAGGAGAGCTTTCGGTAATACCCGTAATACTAATCGTACCAACCCTAATACTCACCCAAACCTGTCATAATTCTCAATTTCCAGGTCAATTCCTTATTCCCGACATTTCCTATTCATTGAATTTCAATTCAACATTTCACGTAAACAGGGTTTACGGGTATCCATTTGACGAGACCGGGTAGGTTAAGTCACATTGTCAACCATCGTACATTTTCTAGACTAGGGTTAGTCTACATTGCATCACGACATCATTTGCATTCTATTCAACTCGTAGATATATATTTTCAAGTTACCATTATTTATTTATTTGTATATAAATAATAAGACAAGTTATTAGTTTTTAACCTAATGTACCAAACAAATTCCACTAGAGCACTAATATATTTTTATATTAGTTATTTTTCCACTAAGGTTATAAAACTATATATTATTTATTTTTGGTGGTTAACCAAATAATAAACCTTTACTTGAACTATATACATCAAGAATTGTACCAACAAAGCAATACCTATCAAAATACCCAATGTTTATGAAAATTATATTTTTATAATTTTTACGACTTTATTATATCCCGTATTGTCCCGATATATTTTACGTTTAATTAACCCGGTACCCGAAAACGCTAAAACTGCTCAAACTATACACTAAACGGTACCCCGTAAAAACAATATTGTGCAAAATTTGTGACTAGCCCACCACCTCTTGTGAGGTGGCCGGCCATGGGGTCCAAGGGGGACACATGGTGCCTCTAAATTTCACCAACTAAACTCAACTACACCAAATATTTCACATAGTCTTGCATGTGTAAATCTATGATCAAAGAAAAATTTTCTCCTCATTTTCCTTGCTCCTTGTGCTCGTTCCATCACCAAGACCCAAAGGGAAGACCAAATTTTCAAGAACAACTATTTTACAAGTCATAGATTACATCCATTACAAGGTTTTGTAATATAAACCTATGGATTGTTAGGTTTTTCTACCCAAAAAGTTATAAGGTTTTCAAGTAAGTGAACCACTAATTTTTCTATAAATTCTACCATGAATTCCTAGCAAAGTTTATGTACTTTTATCATTTTTGAACTTGCATATTGAAGTCTATACCACAAAACCTAAATTTCTATCATTTTATGTGTAAAATGAATTTGGACATATTACGAGTATAGCTGAGCCAAGTATTGCAAAATTCATTTAACCTCGGTAGGATATAGACTGATCACCTATATTCGACCAGGGACAGTGGGACATGGACTGATCACCTATGTCTGACTCAAAGGTGAATTTTGGAATGCTTTGAGCAGTTATGTTAGGATTATGTTCGGGTCGAGTCTTACAAAATTCCTGAAACGCCAAAATTCATATGAATACATAAACACAACATCTCATGAACATACACACATACACAGTATACTTACATCATAGTACCCTCATTCATCACAGTCTCACTAAGTCACAATTACCATTGAGCCGTGTTCTCATTCACCTACCTTATCAATAATTCTTCAGACTTAGACTCGTAGGATGCTTTTCCATCTACCAATGAACCTATGCCAACTATTCCTCGATATTCTTAGAGTATTCACCGTCATTGGGCAATGACTTCCACTGTAATTTCACATGAGACCAATTCTGAGGAGATAATCAGTTATGATACCGAGACATTCGAGTCTCAGCAGGCTACCTTACATTTTCACTATTACCATCATTTACCATTCTCTAGTCTCACTACTCACTAAATTCATAAGTGGATATTACCACTGACTTTCCTAGAAAGACTTTACATGCCATCTTTGAGAAGAATTCCTTGATACTTTAAGACCATTCGAAACTCAACAGGAATCATGAAATATCACAATTATCACTGACCTGGTTGTCAAGATTCTATCATCTCGAAAGTACTAGCCTACCGAATTACAAGATTTGTTTCGATACGAATGCTCACTAAGCAACACTATAGAGATGAATCCAGCCTTTTAAACCAGACTATAGAACCTTCAAGTGAACATGATCTCACCAATAGGCATTATCCAAACTGGATGTTAGACATCAACGCATACATATAAACATACCCACCCGACTATTTCATCATTTTTAATGCCTACACTTTTCAATGAATTTCCTCCAAACTACAATTATACAAATCATACATCTTGCAAGAAATTATTTCTTAGAAAGTCGTTTGCTTAAAGTTTTAAATTCATTTATTCGGATACAGATTATGAACAAAACACTCAATCTCGATACCTATTTGGCAATCATTTTAAGGTTTTCTTTGGAATCCCAACTAGGTATAAGCATCACCTATCACCTTCAGACCAATGGTCAGAACGAGAGAACGATTCCAACATAGGGAGATATGTTTAGATCAGGCATGATTGACTTTGGAAATTTGTTGGACTAACCATTTGCCATAAACCGAATTCATTTACAACAATAGTTATCACATGAACATAAGGATCATACCATTTGAGAGCACTTTATGGTCGAAGTGCTAATCACTTATTGACGGACCGAAATCGGAAACTGCCCAATTCACTAGTCCAACCCATATTCATGAAACAAGCAAGAAGTGATTATTCGATGAATTACTCATCTTTCAATAGAAGAAATCCAACTCAATGACAAACTTGAACCTTGTGGAGGAACCAGTAGAAATCATGGACTGTAAGGTCATACAATGAAACAGAGTCAAATTCTATCATGAAATTCGCGAGAATTCCCGAAGAAGTCCCGAGTATACTAGGGTACGGGAAGACCAAAAGCGATTCAATTATCCACATCATTTTACCAATACCACTCCCGAGACCAACATGAACCGAATCCAGGGACTGGATTCCTGTTAGGAGGGGAGAATGTCACAATTCTCCATTTCAGGCCAATTTTCCTTATTCCCGACATTTCCTATTCATTGAATTTCAATTCAACATTTCACGTAAACAGGGTTTACGGGTATCCATTTGACGAGACCGGGTAGGTTAAGTCACATTGTCAACCATCGTACATTTTCTAGACTAGGGTTAGTCTACATTGCATCACGACATCATTTGCATTCTATTCCACTCGTAGATATATATTTTCAAGTTACCATTATTTATTTATTTGTATATAAATAATAAGACAAGTTATTAGTTTTTAACCTAATGTACCAAACAAATTCCACTAGAGCACTAATATATTTTTATATTAGTTATTTTTCCACTAAGGTTATAAAACTATATATTATTTATTTTTGGTGGTTAACCAAATAATAAACCTTTACTTGAACTATATACAACAAGAATTGTACCAACAAAGCAATACCTATCAAAATACCCAATGTTTATGAAAATTATATTTTTATAATTTTTACAACTTTATTATATCCCGTATTGTCCCGTTATATTTTCTTTTTAATTAACCCGGTACCCGATAACGTTAAAATACCAAAACTATGCACTAAACGGTACCCCGTAAAATCAAGTGGGACAAAAACAATGACAATATCCCCACCTCTTTGAGGTGGCCGGTTTTGGGGTGTCATAAGACACATGTCTCCACCTAAATTAACATACAAATACCATTAATCACCAACAAAAACACATACATGCAAACTTATAACATTTTAGAGAGAAGAAAATCAAGTTTTCTCTTCCTTTTTCTTTGTGGTGTACGGCAAGAACAACAACAACAAAGAGAACCATCATTTTTCACAAGATCAAGTCTTACTCATGTCTCATTAGTAGTCTATTACAAGGTTTTGAAATAGAAACCTATAGATTTGTTAGGTTTTTTTTTTTAAAAACAACAAATCACCACCACTTCAAGTAAGTTTACCAAATTCATTTTCATAATTTTATTAAATTTCATCAAGGTTCATGTATTTTTATTGTCTATGTACAAGCATGTAAAAATCTATACCACAAAACTTATGTTTTATATCATTTTTATCTATAAAATGAATTACTTGTGAGCCTATGGAAAAATGATTGAAAAATGATGCTAGGGAACCCATGACACCCTAGGAAGGTGTATGGTAGATTAAGGGATGTTTTGTTGTTGTTGGTGATGAATTTGGACAAGTTACAAACCATGAAAACCATTTTTAACACTATATATAAAGCTACTGTCCCTTTTTGCAAAACGTGGTAAACTCAGTGAGTTTTGGTTAATTTTGGACCCAAGAACTAGAAAATACATTCCTAGACGAAACTATGGCCGCTTGAATCACTAAAAACGGACTTAAGACGAAGAAGTTATGCCAAAAACAAAATATACTAACTATAAAGATTTTCCGGAAAATCCTTTGCTGATGTACGAAATTGTTTGACCAAAAACGAGCCTTAGACCTTTTCAAAACTTGCCAAACTATTGAAAATATGTTAGTATATATTTTTACCTTTTCGGGGATATAAAGAACATGAAAATCGGCCTTATAACGAGTTAGTTATGAGTTTTCGAAAGATTATTTTCACTAAAATACCAACAGCACTTTACTCAGAAAATATTCTAAGTATAACCAGGAACTTTGTAAACACCCATGTTTGAGCCCATTTTTCCGTCAAATGACTCAGTTCTGGAGTTGGGACTCCAAGGAACAAAAGTTAGTATACCTGGAATACTTTTCAAAACAATTGACCTTTTGTCATTTGGACAAGTAACCTGCATTTGGTGACCACTCAAAGTTTCATAAAAACAGACCAGAAATGGCAGATTTGGCCTAAACACCCAACTTTACGACTGTTTATCTAAAAATCCATACACAATTGGGAGAAACTCCAGTGCTAAGACCTCTAGGTATTGTGACAAGGTTTCCAGAAATGTAAAGCTTATTCCCTAATTCATATCCTACTGTATTCTACAACTAGTTTTCCGAGGCCATTTGAGCCGTTTTCAGAAATTGACTAAGTGTTGTATCTTACGTCTAAAAGCTAAATTTCATTATATTTCCCTATATAACTACCGTATAACATTATTAAACCATATAAACATGTAATAATCACCATGACCTTATACGAAGATGTAATTTATATTTTCGCCAACAATATATATTTTGAATACAAAACGAGTGGTATAGATTATAGTGCAAGTGCATACATGAACCCATTTCATAATCTAAAGTAGATTACATGCATTCATTTTAGGTTGCGGCTAGGAGTTGCACCTCATTACTTCAGTTCATACATTCCATATTATGCCATTCCTTGAGGTGAGTTTTCATAGCCCCGTTTACATTTTTATTGTTTTCAAATCCCACGGGGGAGAATACATTGCACCATTTTTCATACGAGCCTAAGTATCAAATCCATATACATTACTTAAGTTACTACATTGCCATGTTTTAAGTCCCCACCATCATGAACCGTTAATTGTATTTAAGCGAGAGTGAGTGGATAGATCTATTGAGGGTGACGCCTCCATCCGTGTTGGGGTTACCAACAGTCAAGCGGATGCATTTCATTTGATCATTCCAAGTGTTTGGCAAAGCACTCCATTTGGGGCATTACCTACAGTCTAGCTTCGGGGTCATGAGCTTAAGTAATATTGTACAATTTTACAACCATATGACGGGTAGTCATACAATCATGTGACGGGTAGTCATACACTTATATTTATGGTTATCGTATAACATTCATTTTCCTAAACCTATGATTTCTCACCAACATTATTGTTGACCGTTTTAGCAATGTATTTTCAGGTTACTAAGATAACAACATGTGACTTGCATATGGACCATCATGGAGTCGAAGAGTCGACGCGTCTTACCTTTCATTTTATGCACTTATGTAACGTTTGATCAAGTTGAACTATTTTTCATGAACTTGTAACACCATTATGGGACCTATTTTGTAAACTCTGAATGTTTTAATGATCAAACGATGTATTTTCAAAACGACACTTTAGGTCGTTCAATATAACCTTGTATGAGATGCCCTGTTCGTTACACCCAGGTATTCCATTCCGCTGCCATATAACAGGTAAATTCAGGGTGTGACAAAACCCAAGGCAAGAGACAGCTAGAGCATATGTTGCCACTCCAAATGAGGGAAGTGCTTATGTTGGGAAATCCCCTCTGTGTAAGAAATGCAACTGGCATCACACAGGGCCTTGTTCCATTAAATGTACCACATGTAACAAGGTGGGCCATTATACAAAGGATTGCAAACAAAAAGGACCAATTACTGGGGGTAATCCACCACCAGCAATGGTCATTTGTCATGCTTGTGGAGAAAAGGGACATTATGCAAGTAGATGTCCGAAGGAAAATACTGATGGTGCCCAGGGAAGAGCTTATATGTTGAGGGATAGGAATGACCCACAAGATCCGAGTGTAGTCACGGGTAAGTTTCACTTAAATCACGACTTAGTTAGAGTGTTATTTGATTCAGGAGCCGATAGGAGTTTCGTATCTGTACCTTTAGCCTCTAGACTTAGGATTAAACCCATAGCCTTAGATACCTACTATAACATAGAAATGGCCGACAGAAACCTAGTTAGTACTAACACCGTCATTAAGGGTTGTACCCTAACCTTACTTAACCAGCCCTTTGAGATCGACCTCATACCCATAAAACTCGGTAGTTTTGACATTGTTGTGGGAATGGATTGGTTGTCCAAGAATCAAGCTAAGATTCTTTGTGACGAGAAAATCGTCCATGTACCTATCAACGGTGAGACTTTAACTATCCGAGGAGATCAAGGTAGAACTTCCCTTAATCTCATTTCATGTATCAAAACGGAACGATACATGTCTCGAGGTTGTCAAGCCTACGTTATTCAAGTAACGGAGACTAAGCCAGAAAAACAACTGGATGAGATCCCTATAGTCAGGGAATACCCAGAGGTTTTTCCTAAGTATTTACCTCGCTTACCTCCCTTTCGTCAAATAGAATTTCAAATCGACTTAATTCCCGGAGCGGCACCTATAGCCCAAGCACCCTATAGGTTAGCCCCTTCAGAGATGAAGGAACTCTCTGAACAACTCCAGGAATTAACCGATCGAGGTTTCCTACGCTCAAGTACATCACCCTGGGGAGCTCCTGTCCTATTTGTCAAAAAGAAAGACGGATCTATGAGGATGTGTATTGATTATCGTGGATTAAACAAACTTACTATCAAAAATCGATACCCATTACCCAGGATTGATGAATTATTTGATCAACTACAAGGTTCGAGTGTTTATTCAAAAATTGACTTACGATCTGGCTATCATCAACTGAGAGAGAGGGAAGTGTATATCCCTAAGACCGCTTTCAGAACGAGATATGGGCACTATGAATTTCAAGTGATGCCATTTGGTTTGACAAACGCACCAGCGGTTTTCATGGATCTCATGAACCGGGTGTGTAAACCATACTTAGATAAATTTGTTATAGTGTTCATAGATGTATCCTTATCTATTCACGTAACGAGGAAGAGCACGCTAAACACTTGAGAACAATCCATGAATTACTTAAGACGAAGAAACTTTATGCAAAGTTCTCTAAGTGCAAATTCTGGATTAGTGTTGTGCAATTTCTCGGACACATGATAGATAAACAAGGACTTCGTGTCGATCCTGTAAAAATCCTAGCCATCAAGAATTGGCCGTATCCTACAAATCCTACCGAAATACGACAATTCTTAGGACTCGCGGGATATTATCAAAGGTTTATTGAGGGATTTTCAAAAATAGCAAATACTTTAACGGAGTTAACCCAGAAAAATAGGAAGTTTGTCTGGAAAAAAGACCAAGAGACAGCTTTCCAACTTTTGAAGAGAAAGTTGTGTGAAGCTCCGATCTTAGCATTACCAGAGGGAAACGACGATTTCGTTGTTTACTGTGATTCTTCTTTTCGAGGTCTTGGAGCCGTATTGATGTAAAGGGATAAGGTAATCGCTTATGCATCACGACAACTCAAAACACATGAGGAAAACTACACCACACACGATCTAGAATTAGGAGCAGTAGTGTTCACTCTAAGAATATGAAGACATTATCTGTATGGCACTAAGTGTACGGTTTTCACCGATCATAAAAGCCTACAGTATATTCTTAATAAAAAAGAGTTGAACATGAGACAACGTCGATGGATAGAACTACTCGCTGATTATGATTATGAGATTCGTCACCACCCTGGCAAAGCTAACATAGTAGCAGATGCTTTGAGCCATAAGGAACGAATCAAACCACTTAGAATTAGGTCGTTAGTTATGACTCTTCATTTGGATTTACCATCTCAAATACTCAAAGCTCAAAACGAAGCCCTCGAAAAGGAAGATCATAGAATTGAGAAGTTATGAGGGATGGGTAAGGCTTTTGAGATACGTTTAGACGGAACTCATTGTATTAAGGGACGGAGATGGTTACCTTATCATGGTAACTTAAGGAACATAATAATGCACGAGTCCCATAAATCTAAGTACTCCATCCACCCAGGTTCCGACAAGATGTATCAGGATCTGAAGAAACACTGTTGTTGGCCCGACATGAAGGCATCCATTGCCAGATATGTGGGCAAGTGTTTAACATGTTCTAGAGTAAAGGCTGAATGTCAAAAGCCATTCGGCTTATTGGTACAGCCTGAGATTCCCATTTGGAAGTGGGAAAGGACTACGATGGATTTTATCACAAAACTCCCTAGAACATCCAACGGGCATGATACTATTTGGGTAATAGTTGATCGCCTTACGAAATCAGCTCACTTCATTCCTATGCGAGAAACGGATGATATGGAAACCCTTGCTAGGTTGTACCTTATAACACCCCCATTTTCAGGATCGCAG
The DNA here is from genome assembly GCA_014162995.1 of Artemisia annua. Taxonomy (NCBI): domain Eukaryota; kingdom Viridiplantae; phylum Streptophyta; class Magnoliopsida; order Asterales; family Asteraceae; genus Artemisia; species Artemisia annua. Next base: position 48,461 of record LBNU01033751.1, read on the forward strand.
CGGAAAGGGACATGGGGTGCTATATATCGATCACATTGTACAAATATAATAAACAAGTTTCATACAAAGATGTATTTAATAAAAGTTCACCTTAGGAGGTTATCAATGTTTTACAAGAGGTCCCAAAAGTTACATAGTTTAGAAGTACATAAGATAATAAAAGTTTTTGTCACTTTATTAAGTGAAAATTTATTTAAAACATGAGCCATCTTGATGATATTCTTTCCTTGCGCGGCCCATCCAAGCTGAAGTCACCTACGGACCTGAGATAAACATGCTAAAAGTCAACAATAATGTTGAGTGAATTCATAGAGTTTAGTAAGTAATAAGTTGAATACAAGCATTATTCATCGGACAATAAGTATGATCAGTACTTGTCGGGTTATCAGATTATAATATAGAGCTCATGAAACCGAACCTTAACCTAGTTTTATCATTTGCCTCGATAGGGTAATATTTGCCATTTACCACATATTCTCAATATTATGTGACCGTTGAAAGATGGGCGCTACCCATTCGGCCAGGCTGGTCAATGCCCAATATGCATATTNTAATAAGTTGAATACAAGCATTATTCATCGGACAATAAGTATGATCAGTACTTGTCGGGTTATCAGATTATAATATAGAGCTCATGAAACCGAACCTTAACCTAGTTTTATCATTTGCCTCGATAGGGTAATATTTGCCATTTACCACATATTCTCAATATTATGTGACCGTTGAAAGATGGGCGCTACCCATTCGGCCAGGCTGGTCAATGCCCAATATGCATATTCATAATATTAGCGTTTTCCACATAATTAACGGTTCATGATGGGGACTTAATTGGCAAGAGACACTCAATGTCTTATAATCATGTAATAGGGTCAAGCATACCAAAAGCTACTTGTATTCGTTTTGTAAAACTAGCATGTATCCCCCTCGCGAGGTTTATAAAATATTTAAAAGAGTGAAAGCGAGGCTATAAACTCACTTGTAGTGATGGAGCAAAGTGTAAGAAACGGATGTGGCAAACAAGGCGCGTTCACAAGCCGCAACCTATCATGGATGAATATAATCTAACTTAGATTATATAATGATGTTATGAATGCTAGTGCATATGCTATTTATACCACTCGTGTTGTTTTCAAAAAATATATAATCGTAAAAAATTATATTTTGTGTTGTCGTAATAAGTTATACAGTATATTACATGTATATATAGTGTAACGGTGTTCTATATTAGTTATTTGGTGAAAACTTGTGAAAACATCACTTTTCGTCGTAAAATCCAATACTTGTAAATTTTCTGAAAATGGCTAAAATGGCCTCGGAAAAACTAGTTGTAAATCAGTGAATATTGAGAGTTAGGAAACAAAATTGGTATTTCTAGAATGCTTAGCACCATGCCTAAATATGTTCAGTACTGAAGTTTTGCTCAATGTGCACAGATTTTAAGATAAATGGTCGAAAAGTATGGTGTTTAGGCCAAAACTGCCATTTCTGGGCAGTTTTTGTGAATGTTTGGATGGCTGTAGTTTACTCATTTTAAGTCCAAATGACAAACGGCTTTTTGATTTGAAAACTAGGCCAGGTGCTCTAACTTTTGTTCCTTGGTGCCCCGACTTCATAAATGAGTCTATTGATTGGAAAATGGCTCCCAACATGGGTGTTTGTGGATTTTCTGGTTTTCCTTAAAAATATACCAAGTGTTAGTGCTGATGGAAATTTAAGTGAACTATATATGTTCAAAAATTCGTATCTCCTTTGTTATAAGTCCGTTTTTCAAAAATTTTATATCCCCGGTTAGCTCTAAACAAGTACTAACACATTTTTATCATGTTGGTACATTTTAATGAGGGTTAGGGGCCTGTTTTCATGAAAAACTTATTTACATCAGCAACAATATTTTAGGTTACGTAAGAAAAATACTTGTAACTTGTTTTTAGCATAACTTCTTCGTTATAAATTCGTTTTTATCCGTTCTTTCAGCCATGGCTTCATCTTAAAGTGTATTTTCTTTATCTTTCGTCAAAAGTGGGTCCAAAACCTACTGAGTTTTCTATATTTTTAAAATAAGGACAGAAGCTTACATAAAATGTCAAAAATGGTTTTCTTATCTTTTAACTAGTCCAATTTCATCATCAATCAACTCCAACAATCCCATAATCTACCATACACCTCCTCAAGGTGTCATGGGTTCCTACAATATACCAAACAAGTCTCTCTTCACCAAAAAACCTACTATAAATATGATAATATACTATATATATATATATATATATATATATATATATATATATATATATATATACTTATATTATATATTATATATAATATATATATATATAAGTATATATATATAAAATATATTATATTATATATATAGTATATATATATATATACTAGCTTCAAGACCCGCCCGATGGGCGGGCTAGCTCTATAGATTTTTTTGGTTTTATAGTATCATATATCATAAGAGGATGTAGAAACAATGACGTTATTTGTGGAATAAACTTAACTTCCGTATGAAATACATATGTTGGTTAAAAAGCAAACCATATACTAAACGATATTAATAAATTAAAAAAAATAATAATAAAAAAAATCCAAGTACAAAATTGTGTTCTACATAATAACATAAGTGACATTAGCATCAGCATGCGAGGGTTACAAAATCATCTTGAGAAAGCTATTATAACATGTGCATAACTAAAGTTCTTATTCACCAAAACTTGGAAGTAGTGTCAGGTTGTGGGGTTTCTAACTCATCATGCGCATCATGTTATACCATTCACCATTGTTGTAGCTTGATTTAACCGAGAATCATAACTTGTGTGCCATCGATCATTCTTGAACTGCTATCCACAAGATACAAATTAGTAAATATAATAATAAGAGAAAAAAGAGCTTTTATCCACAAGACACAAATTAGTAAGCATAATGAAAGAAAAAAGAGCTTTTTACTTCACACATCTTCAACATTACAACAACATCAAATACGTTCCACAGCCACATAGAAGTTAATGCAGTTGAAGTTTGTGGCGTGAATAATTTATTAAAATAGAGAAATTTCCATATACCAACTATTATTACAATATTTGTCAAATCTGGCCATGAAATGAAAAATATAAAATGTTTTGGACCATCACATATTCAATTTTTAAAAAGGGGTAAAGCCTAAGCTTTCAACCCAGCTCATTATGCATCAATTTCACCCTTTAAAACAAATTAACCCAGTCGTAGTAATCAACAAAGATTTGTGTTCCAAATTTTGTGTTTAATGTTGTTTGCCATTTCTTAAAAAAACAGTATGTGGTATGCATGATAATTATTGCAACAAAATATATCAAAAAGTACCGAATGAAATCAGACATGTGGTTTCTGAGCAACCACTCCTATGCCTACATGAACTTGACCATACCCTCATTTAGCAAAACAAATCATCTACTTTCATATTATTGTTCTCATATTCAAAACCAATATAGGATTTACAATCAAAATTAATTTGGAAAAACCATCTTAGATTAGACAATATTGTTGGGTATTCGCTGTAATTGTCCCAGAATTTTCTGAATGATTTCTTATGTAGAGGAGGTTCTTCTTGTTTAACCATTTTATTTAAATATATTAATTATTTGAGTCAAATCGCACTTATAACTCACCCATTTGACACCTCGAGCTTACACTAAAAAGAAACACCCTAAAAAAAAGCTTTATGATATATCATTTCCATCCACATCCAAATAAAACAGCATAATAAATGTACTTACATGATCTGTGTTTGTGTATGAGTACCATGGCTGCACCGGCTGCATAGCTTGTTCCACTTTAACCATTAAATTCCTGCCAAATAAAGGGAAACAAATAGCCATGTAACATTCGAGAAAAAGATCCACTTTGTAAGTCATAAGTTGCTTCGTCATATTACTATAGGGGTTCGAAATTTCTTATTAAAACGACTAAATCGGCTCACTTTTATTTCATATAAGCGGTAAAAAACAACGGACTTTAAACAGTTAAGGGAGGTTTGGGATTAGCTTAGTTTAGTGTGCTATCTATAAAAATATGCACATACAAACATATTTATCTTCAAGTGTTAGTTCTCTCTAAATTAGGTAGATAAACATTTTAATATACAGTGTTAAGTGTTTACGATTATAATTCATGCAATATGAAATTTGATTCCATATCCAAACACCCCTATCCACTTTTGTAATAGCACAATGCTTCATCATGCATAACTGTCCTGAAACAAAATCATTAGTATAATAGGGTGACATAGCGAGTATATAAGATCAAAATGGCCACTTAACTTTATAATGTAAGAAGAGAGGTCTAATGAATGTTAAGTATTCACACTAAGCAAAGAGCAGATAATAAGTTTTGAAAGAGATTGTTATCATCTATTTTTAAAATAATAAGCAGATCATAAGTTTTGATAAGCAATCCAATCACCCGTAAGGCCTTAAGTTACGCACTAAAAGATTCATTTTTTTACACGATGTAGCAGATTAGTAGTAAAAAACCCAAGGAATGATAAATAAAAAAATGAATGCATTCTGCTAACACTTACATTTTCACCATGTCAGCTTCTTCAAACTTCATTATATCATTGGCAAGAGGGGAAAAGTGACAGACCATGTTGTTGGACAAGACAAACATGTTGGGAATGCAACACCCCTTTTCTTTAAATCTCTCTTTGTACAAAATCCTAGTTTGCATGTTATTTATTTAATACACAAGACATATACATCAGTTATAGGAAAACGATGTACATTTTCAAACATAGAAGAAGAAGAAGCTTACTATCTAATATAAGCATCTCCTTCCTAACAAATTTTAGAAACCTTGACAAAGGGATTTGCACTCGATATTACAAACTACAAAACCTCTGCACAAATGATCAAATTGTACCCTTGTTAACAGTCTTTCAATTAAGGCTTAAGGGGGGTGTTTGGGATGATTATTTAAAACTACTTTTGAGTACTTATTTCAAACTCTATATACCTTTTTGGTTAGTTTGTTGTTTACCCATTTTCACATAAGTTATAATGTAGCGAATATTTTTGTATTCTTATTTAAAAATAATTATAAATAATTCTTAATAGAAAATTATCCAAAAATCTTCTTATATAGAATACAATAAAACAAAACATACACTCACCTTCAACGTTCTTCATCAGAGTCTATATCACTCAGTGACTCATCTTGTGAGTCTAGTTGAACTCCTTTAGTATCACTATCCGCTATTATATGTAAGTGTTTAAGCTAAAGTATCATATGAGTCAAGGAGTAACACAAAAGTAATAGTGACATTATGTTTAAAGATTAAAATTGCCGAACTCCTTTCACAGCAAACCTTTTCTAAATGATCAAATTTCTTTAAAAATTAAAAGGGTCATGGTGCAGGACTTTGACTCTTTGACATGGACTTTTAGTTGTCTTAAAGGTCCTTGACTTGTTTTCAACATCCAAACATTATGCATTAGCAGTTTTTAAACTTTCAAAAGTAATATATTAAATCAATATTTATTAAGATACATTTTGTTGGTACATTAAAGCCCCTCATTGTTGTCACTCTATAAGCTTGTTATCAAACTCCTTGACCTGTATATTATTTATAAAATAGCTATCATTTGAGATAAGTACATATGTCAACTATATGGAACAGAAATAGTGAAGGGGTTTATCAACCTTTATGATGGAAACAAAACAGCCCAAGTTAGAACAATATAATACAATAATTTTTAATGAGATAAAATAATAATAGATCGTACTTACCATTATTTTCATCTTATGTAGCTCACTTATATGTACCTACTTTCTGGCAAGGCCCAACTCAACCCTTCTGACTTTAATGAGCTTAGAATATCACTCAGGTCATGTTCCAAGGTACCAATTCGCACGAACATTGAGGGTCTTAGACTCTCCACCTGAAAAAACCATCAAAACACTTTACATTAATGCTTTAAATCCTACATATATACCAACAATTGAAGCAAAATTTGAATTTACCTAATGAGTCTTGAGGTAAATGTGTCAGCTTTGAATTCCCATAAAGAATATCATTGCTTTTTTTCTAATGCAGGGATACGTATCGATGTCACTTAATAGTATACCATTACCACAACCATTGTCCAACTTCCTACATACATACATAGAATAAAAAATCGCATATACCTCAATGGAGATCCTATTGCAATAGTATGTTTTACGCATATTCAAAGGATAACATCTATACAGAAGTACAATTTCTTTGTGTTTAACCTTCGTAATAACTTAAAATCTACATTTTTCTGTTCTTATTATTTGTTAAGAACATCATTTTGAGATGCATTTGCATCCAAACTTAAAATTTGCCTTCGTAAACTAAACTAAACTTCTTCATTTTTATGTTCTTATTGTTAGCTGTAAAATTAATGACACTTGATTTCTATAAAATATCCCTACACAACTAAAAATAAAAAAACATATTCTTATTATTGTTTATAAAATTCAATGGAACTTGCCCCACTTACCGGTGTGCCTGTTTTTCTTTCAAAATAATACAACAACACCAGACATCCAACAGAAAAGGTCTGCGCAACAAAGACAATAACATATAAACAAATCTCAGTGCCTAAATGTTACTATATGTGGGTTTGAAGAAAACTTTAAACTCTTTATCTACTTATTTTAGAGCAAATAACTACTAAATAAGTAGATTCAACATCCTTACGGAGTAATTCATAAAGAGGATAAGCATTTTCAAAGAGGCAATTCCAAACACCCCCAATTAAACTCAATCATGAATCCAATAAACACAAAGGAAAAGAATAGCCTGTTGGGGAGTAAATGCCATGAGGAAAAGAATAACCTATCTGAAAAAGCATTCTGCGTAATTTCACGACAAACCTCTCTGAAATTGAAACTAAATGTATTTTACATATATTTTAAAGACATATGGAATTTAGGTTACTTGAAAATAATTGTACCTGAACTTATGCGGCTTCGTCTTACATAAGATAGATTGTAAGCTTTTTATGTTTGTGAAACAACATCGACCTCAATTAATTCCTTTTGGGGTACCCTTTTACACCGTGTACTTCTTTTCCTCCATATCCTTTATAATCCCAAATGTTGCTCAGTAATAACCAAATGTTGCATGGACTTTAATGATATGTTTGGCTATATTCTGCATAGAATAACCAAATGTTGCTCAGTAATAGCATGTTGTGCATTTCAGGACATTTTCATGCGATATTGTTAATTACCTTATCTTGGCTAAACATCCTAATATCTTTCACAATGAAGATCAGGTCAAATCTTGAAAGAATTGTAGTACGTAAATCAATGCTATCTTGTGCAAGTCTGCAATGCCAAGATGCTCTTAGTTCATTGTTATGCAGATACAAAATAAAATATTGTACTTTGTAGCAATTTAAAGTAGCTTAAGATCATTATAACGCCCCTGAAGGAGGGTTTGCAGATGCAAGCACAGAGGTTCTAGATTTGAGAACAGTTTCTATGTCTCCTTTTGCTAAGGATATTGTTTATTGTTCCATAGCTTCATGTATATCAACCCTAATAACATATTCGTAAATATGTCCAAATTTCCATGAGAATGTAGAAGAAAGAGAACATATTGGTTTAACCTACCTGTCCTATGGTCTCATTTTTTCAAATTCATCAATGTAGATTGTAGGCAATAACTCCATTGCCAAAGCCATAGATCCTCCTTCTAGACAGAACTCATGCTGAACAATATACAAATTTTATATCAATATTATATTATAGTATAAATGACCTATATTCAATAATATTTCCAAGAAAAAAATATACTTACAATGTTGTTATCACGAATGACGGATGTTGTGAGCTTCAGGAGCTGCCTTCTCAACAAATCAAAAAACCACACAAAAGTCAGTTGTATTAGATCAATAGATTACAGCTTTAGCAAAGAAAGAGTAGCTATTTAGAATTATTGTTGGACACATTTGATTGTGGCGACAACAACTCAGATGACTTTAAAGCCCCTGCATAGAAACCCATAGAAAGATGAGTAAACAAATCATATAGGAGTTTTACATTAAAAGAAATGCTAAATTCAAACACAATAACTGGTTCCCCCAAAAAATCCATTGACGCCTTTTATCAAACATGTGGTATGCAAAAATAAAATCAATGAAAAGCATATGAAACTAATTTATTAATTAATCATACCTAAAAAAAGATCGGCGAACATAATTCAATTCAATCAAAACCATAATGAGATGCCTCTTTTAAGAATTTTTGATTTGATTTTGTGGATAGCGGTGCCAAGCATGTGAGATTTATTGATGTGGGTTTACAGGATTTCTGAGTGTCGAATATGAAATAGTTTGAATTTTGAATAATGAAGGGAAATTTGTTTGATTTGTGCGATTATTTAGGGTTTAGTTATGTTTTGTTTGGAAAGGAGATAGGGGATGAGGAAGGAGCATTCTGCTTCTATCAATTGCCTCCCTAATTTATCTCCTTTTTTTTCTCCCCGATTTTGTTTCAAACGATTTTTGAAAACCTTCTAATAGTAGTGGTTTTACACGTGGCATTTTTATAGAGTTTTGGGATGATTTTTTGCCTCTAAAAATAGCAATCACACTTGTGATTTTTTGCCTCTANGGTAAGAACATAACAATATTATGAAATTTCATTTGGTTCACTTACTAGATAAGTTTATGAAGATTGGATGAAAATCCTAATATTCTATAGGTTTATATTTCAAAACCTTGTAATAGATTAGTATCTAGCTTCTTAAAAATAACTTTTGATCTTGAAAAATTTTGTTCTCCTTGTTGTGTTGTTCTTCCCGTGAGTATCAAAGAGAGGAGAGCAAAGAAATAGATTTTGATCTTAGTAACTTTTGCATGTATGGGAAATATTAGGTAGTAGTGATATTATGTAGTTAGGATAAATTATGAACAAGTGTCCCATGGGACACTACTAACCGGTTAGGGGTGGGAATGGGGTTAGTGGGTTTATTTTGTGTATTATTTTGTTTACGGGGTACCGTTTAGTGTATAGTTTGAGTAGTTTTGACGTTTTCGGGTACCGAGTTAATTAAAAATAATTTTTAATGGTATCATTGTGACAAAATACAATTGTAAAAATTATAAAAATATAATGTTTGTAGATAGTGGGTGTTTCAATAACTTTTGCTTTATTATTACGAATACCTTCTTAGTTATATGTAATTGATAATTTAAAGTAATTTAATTCCCAAAACAAAAGTGAAAGTGACTTTTTAAATTAGGAATACAAAGAAAACAATGGAGTATATGAAATGTAGAGTGGACATAGTATAGTTGTGGTCAAATGAATTGAATGTACACGGATAACTTCCGACGAAGTTAATTTATTAAAATAGGATAGTTATTTAATAAACTATTATTAAAATATATGACATGAAATTTTAGAAATGTCACATACCTCAAGGAAATAGTTTCCTGACATAGAGTGCCAATATCTATCATATCGGATCGTGATTCTCATTTCACGTCAAGATTTTGGCAATCTATACAAAACGCCTTAGGTACTCAGATAGACAAGAGTACGGCATATCATCCGCAGACCGACAGTCAAAGTGAAAGAACTATCGAAACACTCGAAGATATGCTTCAAGCATGTGTGATAGATTTCGGAAAAGGATGGGAGAGACACTTACCGTTGATCGAATTCTCGTATAATAATAGCTATCACGCCAGTATTAAGGCAGCACCGTTTGAAGCACTTTATGGACGTAAGTGCAGATCCCTTGTCTGCTGGGCCGAAGTTGGAGAAGTTCAACTTACAGGACCAGAGATAATCCATGAGACTAATGAGAAAATAGTTCAAATTCGACAACGCTTATAAGCCGCAAGGGATCGGCAAAAGAGTTATGCCGATACAAGACGTAAGCCTTTAGAATTTCATGTCGGAGATAAGGTTATGTTGAAAGTTTCACCTAGGAAAGTTATCTTTCATTTCGGAAAGCAAGGGAAGCTTAATCTGAGATACATCGGACCATTTAAGGTTTTAGAACGAATTGGTCCGGTGGCATACCGACTTGAATTGCTGGATGAACTAAGTAAGAAACATAACACATTTAACGTCTCAAATCTTAAGAAGTGCTTATCCGACGAATCACTCATCATTCCTATGAAAGAGCTTCAATTGGATGATAAGCTCAATTTCACTGAAGAACCAGTGGAAATTATGGACTGAGAGGTTAAAAATCTAAAACATCACCAGATTCCTATCGTTAAGGTACACTGGGACTCTGAAAGAGGACCAGAGTATACTTGGGAATGAGAGGATCAAATCCGTGCTAAATATCCCCATCTATTCTCACCCTCGTCCACTAACCCTAGCCTTGAACCTTTCCTTTTAGAAGTTTTCATTTCGAAACCCTAGTTTTAGATAATTAGGTATTTATATGCTAAATTTCATCATTATGTGATATAATCTGAATTAGGAGACTTAGTTAGGTATATATTAACTAAACATAAGCTAGGAAACTTAATTATCTTATTAGAATACAATTTGCATGATAAAAAGACTAGTTTTGCAATAGTTTTCATGCATAGGGGTATATACTATAAATTTCTGAAAATATGAAGTCTAGGGACTATTTTTGACATTTCTTAGACGTTATAAGTATAAGGACTCTTTTTGCAAAAGTCTAAAACCCTAGGATAGAAAGTAAAATAAGTTATAAACTTAAAAGGACTAGTTTTGCAAATATTGTTAAGTTAAGTGTATAAAAGGTAAATATTAAAAGTTAATATAGTTTAAGGACCATTTTTGTCATTTCTCTAAAATATATATGTATAGGGACTAATTGTGTAAAAGATAGGAATTTATATGCTTAAATGTTATAAGTTTATAAGTATAGGGTAGAAAGTGTAAATATGCAAACCTGAAGGCTATAAACAGACTATTTTCATAGGAGTTAGAAGCATAAAATACTAGGGAGCTTCATGTAAGGGGTATCATGTGGATATTTCGTTTTGACGAGTTTGCTGGGTTTACGATTTAAAGTGCCCTGGCTCCTCAAACGATTATTGCATGACCTCTGAATTATGATGGCCCGAACGGTGTTATGTTATAACTAAACATAATAACAACAGAACTCAATAGTAGGGAACTTCGTGTGAGGAGTTCTATACTTCTGAATTATGATGCCCCGAATGGTATTATGTTAGCAGCATAATACAATAGTAGGGAGCTTCATGTGAGGAGTTATACTTCTTGATTANTAAAGTGCCCTGGCTCCTCAAACGATTATTGCATGACCTCTGAATTATGATGGCCCGAACGGTGTTATGTTATAACTAAACATAATAACAACAGAACTCAATAGTAGGGAACTTCGTGTGAGGAGTTCTATACTTCTGAATTATGATGCCCCGAATGGTATTATGTTAGCAGCATAATACAATAGTAGGGAGCTTCATGTGAGGAGTTATACTTCTTGATTACGATGGCCCGAACGGTGTTATGTTATATGTAAAAACCCTAAGAGTGATTAGTTGAGAAAACCTAGACTAAGACTTGACATACACACACCTACACTACCCCCAGGATACGTGAGTGAGCTGTCTAAACCCTTACCCTACTTACCTTAGACCCAGGTGAGTTTTCATAGCCTCACACCCTTTTAAATTCCTTTCTAAATGCTTTACAAACCCTGTGAGGGGGATACATGCTTTATATAGAATACAAGTCTTTTTCTTTGGTTGTTGCACGAGTAAACTATCTGCCACCACTACATAACCAAATTCATGAATCTAATCGCTTGTGATATTTTACACAAGTGAACGCGAATATAATTTATAGATTTATTGGAGTTTGACCACTCCCGTTGATACTACCTCACTCTGGAGGGTATCAATAAGTTTTATATTTGAACCCGAAGGATTAACTTTGGCAAGTTATCCTTCCCGTCCCCTCATGGTTGGTCTGTAGACCCCATGACATGGACTGTTAACGTGTGGTTCATGAGCTTAGTTTAATATACCTGCTATCTCTAAAACTTTTCCACACATAGGGTTTAAGCTGAACCCTGTGGAACTTGTATTGACTCTCTATCTACTTAAACCTATGACTCTCACTCAATCTTAGTGTTGACTTTTAAGCATGTTATCCTAGGTAATTGAGATCTTTAGGAACCCTGGCACGGAGAAGAACCGGACATGAGGACGTCCATAATAGTTATCATTCATCTGTTTTTGTCTTAAAACGTATCTGAGGGACCTCTCTATTGGTAAAAGTATATCTTTTACTATAAAAATCTGATGAATAAATGAATGATAACTTGCCATGGCGGTTAAACGACGGATTTAATGGCGGTTAAACGACGCCATGGCTAGTTATCATTCATTTATTCATTTAACACCCGTTTTTCATAGATAGCAGCAGACGGGGGTGTTATTGGCGGTTAAACGACGGATTTAATGGCGGTGTTTTTGATCGGAAGTTGGTTAGGTCGAGAGAGAAACTGTGTTTGTTTTCACCTTCGATTTTAGTCAAACTGTGTGTTTTTTCTTTATATATTAGATATTTGTTTGGTAATTACATAATTGCCTTTGGTTAGTGTAAATTTTAGGCTAATCTTAGCCATTAGATCTAAAAAAGGAGGGATTAGATGGATGGCTAGGATCCCTTCTCGCGTTCTCAAAAAAATTAGATTTCTCACATGAATGGCCCCCATATATATATATATATAGAAAAAACACACAGTTTGACTAAAATCGAAGGTGAAAACAAACACAGTTTCTCTCTCGACCTAACCAACTTCCGATCAAAAACACCGCCATTAAATCCGTCGTTTAACCGCCAATAACACCCCCGTCTGCTGCTATCTATGAAAAACGGGTGTTAAATGAATAAATGAATGATAACTAGCCATGGCGTCGTTTAACCGCCATTAAATCCGTCGTTTAACCGCCATGGCAAGTTATCATTCANATATATATATATATATATATATACATATATATATATATATATATATATATATATATATATATATATATATATACATATATATATATATATATATACATATATATATATATACATATATATATACATATATCTCCCCCTATATATATTAGCAATACCTGCCAAGTCACTAATGCCACATGGCCAAAAAGAAAGCAAAAAGAATGCCACGTTTAATCCACCTGTGCAAAAACACACGCCTAACACACACTCTTCTCAATATCATTCAAACCCTAACAAAAATCACGCCTATAATCACGCCTCCCATCACTCCATGCTAAATCAAATCAGTAAACACAAATGCCGATCAATCAATTCCATCTTTAGCACACAATTTTCACCATTCACACCACACAATCACAGCCTCATGATATTCGTTCCATCAATAACCTAAAAAAATACATTTCATTAAAATTGTTTACCGGCGATTTCTAATTAAATTGCAACACTAGATGATGATGATTGAAGTTAAGGTCTTGATGATACTATTGAATCTACAATCTTTAGCCAGGTTTTGTTAGATTCTGAATTTGATTTTCAATTATTGTGTACATACGATTCAACACGTAATATGAATTTGCTTATTTAAAATTTATTAATTTTTGTGGCTTCAATCCATAAGAATCAATTATTTGAAGAAACAAACAGATGTCGTGTCTCAGTGATATATATCTCTTTGGTTTAAAGCTTTTGAGCTTATTTAAATTTTGCTATACTTATGTGCTATACTCAGTGATATATATCTCTTTGGTCACTTACCATTTCATTTTGTTGTTAATGGTTAGTAGACTTATGCTCCTGGTTTACCACATGAAATTAATGATTTAGGGAATGTGTTTAACGTTTTGGACTTGAAAACATTAGTTGCTACATTGTCCTGTTATTCTGTTTACATTGTGCAGAATTTAATGTTTTGTTCTATCTTTTTGGACCAAACGCATTTTTAATAAAGGTTTGCATTTATGTAGCAGCAGTAGGAGACGGGGAAGGGAATCAGAAAGCACCATAAGGATTTGATACCAGAATCCAGGGTTGGTGATAGCAGCAACACAACTCGGTAAGTAGATGAAGAAAAGCAAAGGAATAACTTTCACTTTTAGTTAATTTTCAGTTAGAAACAAACCCCAAGTCAAATTGACTCACTGAACAGCAAATAGGTTAAGATTGTAACCTCTAATGTATTTGAAATTGTATGTGTTTAGCTCAAAGAAGAATCGAGGAGACATCAATGAATGAAATGAGTTAGAGATCTCATCAGATTATTCGACCGGTAATCTTTTCATAATTTAACTACTTATAAACATCAACTAAAGTTTCTTAGATCGTAATTTATTATTTATTTCATAGAAATTTGAAAGTTCTCCCAACGAATTCGCAGGAATTGACTGCGCAAGCACTCTTACAGCTACTGTGGTACGGATTCTCACTTTAGTTAACCATTATATAACAGAGATTGGTGTTCCAGATTCCACAGTAGAAGCTCCTCGCACGGGTGAACCCCAAACTTAACTTACTTTTTATTTATATAAGTATATTTATACATCATGTTTGCTGTAAACTTATCACCATAAATAGCTTGAGTTTCATAAGCTGATAGATTAAATAAATTTTCATTGGATATAGAATGAGGTACTGTTTTATTTGAATGTTAATTTGATGTTTTTTTTAATATATGATCACGTTTACAGATAGAGTAAAGTTACTCTTCGACTAAAAGGGTGTTTGGGTAAGCTTCCACAATGTTTATGGTAATGAAGAGAGGTGACAAATTTGACCCGTTTTAACTCTACAGGGCTAGATGGGTCAAGTCAATGGATTTAACTAATAAGCTATTGAGTCAGTCACTATAAAAGTGACTTTGAGTTTTATGATATAGTGCTTATAATCATAAGCTACATGTAGTATAAAATAAATAGTTTTAGCCCAAACCTGAAAAAGGAGCTGATGTTATGTAGGTATAAATACAATGTAGCAATTCACATCGAAATGAATGTTCAAAATATTAAGTAATGGGTGATACCAAATATGCTGAACTATGGTGGTCTCAAGTTATGCACGTTTTCAAGCTAAATATTGCACACTATGATCATGTTCTAATGTTTATGGAAGATTATTTAAAACAGGTTAGTTATTTCGTTGTGTTATTGTTGCTCATATGCTGGAATTAAATTAGATCTTTATTACATAGAGGTTTGTCTGCTGCAAACCGTACATAGATAAAGGATTTTGATGAAATGGAATCGTTGATAGTATGATTTGAATGATGCAATTTTGGAATCATTGATGGTTAATCTGTCAAAAGCCTTGTGCTCATATAAGCCTAGACTATGAATACTGGATGATTGCCTACTCTTGTAGTGATTTGTATGCTTTGAAAAGATATACTATATCAAGCTATATGGATTCATTAACTGAGATTGCAAGTGCTCTTGATATACAGGTGTAGTCAAACAAGTTTAGAATGAAATGCTTGGTGGTGGTTTTCGGGTTGGCTGCAGTGCAGCTTATTTTAATAATATGGTGGCTTGACCCCTGGTTTGCTCAAAGAACCATGTTCTGGGCTTTGTTTGTTCTTGGCCATGATTGCTAATTAAATAGTTAAAGCTCTAAATTATATAAAAAGTTTTCATCTTTTTGTGTCAATGGTTGTTCTAAATCATAACTATAGGTTTATGATTTGTTTTTTTTATTGGACAGTGGCCATCGAAGCTTTTCTAACAACACAAAACTCAATATAGTTGGGCATATTCTTCATTCTTATATTCTTATACCCTACCATGGATGGTATGTTTCTATTCAAGAATAAATTCATACTTAATAGATACTTTAAACTGTTCTCTTTTATTAATTAGTATTAATTATGGTTGTAATTACAGGAGAATTAGCCATAGAACTCATCATCGGAACCATGGGCATGTTGAGAATGATGAATCTTGGCATCCCATAAGTCTCTGTCAAGAGTTATAAGCAGCTTAAGACTATGTAGAGATGCAACTGAGAAGCTTCGTTGCTCAAATGGTGGGAGAACTCATATGATACTTGCACCCGAAAGATATCATCTAGATACCCTTCATTTTGATAAAAGGTATGTTATTTATTACTGTTATTCATCTATAAATGGGTCAAAAGAATGGGTTAGAATTTATTTTGTTCAATTTCAGAAGGTGTTTGAGTTAGACTTATTTGTTTTGTTTGAATTTGTAAAAAAGATCATAAGCTCAGTTTTTCTTATTTATTAAGATCAGCCTGTGAACCATAATCGCTCAGAAAATTTTGATTACATAATTAAACTAACCGAAGTTTATACCTAAAAATTGAAAAAACAGCTAAGTACCATTTAAGCAGTTCAAAAAGATAAAACCAAACAGGCCCTTAGAGCAACTTTATTATAGCGCGTAAATTATAACTTTGCAACATACATGTAACATTACTATGACTATTATTTAGTAGTCTTTCGTTTCAAACAACTCATTTAACTCGCAAATAGTTAAACATTGTTCTTGAATAATTATGAGCTTTTGGTATTAAGGGGTGTTTGGCATTGTATTTTGAAAATGATTTTTTGATTAGTCTCTTTTGAATTACTAGATAATCAGTTTGTAGTGTTCATGTGCAGTCAAATAATCAAACAAACATGATCTGTAATTTACCTTGAAACAAGATGGATCCATAAAACAGGCACAAAATCAAATATTCAAAATCAAACCGTCGCTTAATTTCATTCAAAATCAAACCTATTTTTTCTTCATCTTCAAAACTCAATAACGTCAGATGAATCTTAAAAAAAACAAAATCAAGGGAGACTGGCCACCTCAGATTAGTTCCTTCTACGTGTAAATAATTAACTTCCTCAGTATTGTAGATTGAATAGCCCTCAGTTACAACAATTTCCTTGATATCCCTTGATTTATTACACAAGCGTGTGATAAATATTCTATTTGAGCACTTGGACCAGGTTATATAGAAGCCATTTCCACCCATCTAGATATACGAAATAACCTGTAGCAACCCATTTTGATGTAAATAGGTTCAACCGGCTACCTATTAGTAATTTTACTCTTAATTTTCTGATTGGCTCTTGATTTGTAAACAAGAACAATAAAGTGCAAAAGTAGCACTTGGATTGACCAAAAAATGGTGACGGGAATAGTATAAGATGTATTTCTGTTGATTTGAAAGATTTGGATGATATTTACCACCATATATGAAATTATGAAGTGGATCAGCTGCTGTTGTGTGTGTGGGGCTGTGCCCAGTAGTGTGTTGATGCTGGAGGTAAATACATTATTTACTAACCACCATAATCACGTGAGTACCCTTTATTTAAAAATAAAAACTTTTTCATATAGTTGTTTAGAAAGAAAAGGTCATATACTTCAAATTAATTCAGTTATACTGCAATAAAAGGGGAAGGTGAAACACGCCAACCAACTACGGTATCTATACAGCTTATCTCTCACACCCTCTCTAAAACCTTCCCTATGTAAAGAGCCTAAATTATATCTTCCAATTCTGAAGGTTTCAAGTCAAATGTCTAATACAAGGCTCGCTAAATCCANATATATATTATATATATAGTAATATATTATATATATATATATAATTATATATACTATATATATATATTACTATATATATATATATATTATATAAATACTGTTGCTGTCACTAAATATTTTTGACAGAATTCCATATCCGATTCGTTTATGCCTAAGACGAGGGGGAGTATAGTCAAGAGGCTCAAGTAATCGGGATACCTTTTTGATGTTACAAAGGGGGGGAGAATTGATATAAATCACATAATATTGTATTATTACTATTTTCCTTTATGAGTTTTAGATTTTGTAATATCATAAGGGGGATGATTTGTTGACATAAATACATGCATAAAAACATTTTATATTTTTGATATTCGTACGTTTTGACGATCAAAAATGGTAAAATCAATTAAACGTAAGATTTACGTAAACAAGTATTAAGCTAGTTTTATTCATTATCAACTTATACTTAAGGTATGAATAACAAGTGTTAATAATCTTCATGTAAAAGGTATTTAATAATTTATTAAGTTATTTAATTATACTACATTTATATATATATTTAAACACTTTGGTAATAAGAAAATGTTTTAATCATACTAAATGATGAATTCAATTTAAAAAAATCAGTTGTTTTTCCAATAAATTTCCCACTAATGCAGACTTTTTGGTCGTTTACAGTGGGCCGGCCCCTTAATTATAAGGGGGCGGTCCCCCTTAAATTAAGGGGACGGCATGATTAAGGACGGCCACGCTCCCCTGTCGAGAATCTGTAGAATTTTCTCCCCCTAATAAATCCACCTAATCTGGTATTTTTTCTCACCTTTTGCACGAAAATTTCAGATCTATATCTCTCTAAACATCTTCCAAAAAACTTTGATCATTAAATTACTAATCTTTGTTTAAGTGATTAATCCCTTTCATCCGTCCTCCATCAAAGTGCAAAAAAAGAATATCCTTCAACAACAAGTTCAGAAGTATTGTTAGAGTAGTTTTTGTTATTGTGTATAGTTATTTGTGAAGTTGTGTTGTGCTTGTAATTAGCGTTTAGAAGAAGTAGAATTGTGTAGGGGAGAGAATTTTGGAGTAGTAAGAGTTGTGTGAAGTTGTGCAAGAAGGGTGGTGTGTATAGTAGTGATGAATTGTGAAGAAGTCTGATTGTTTAGCAGGTTAGAATGACATCTAGCGTTGTGTCTGTAAGCCGGTGATATCAGCGATAAGTTGTGGTAGGTTTTCCGCCACAAAGGGAGTTTGTTGCATAGTGAGAAAACTCTCGAGTAGGTGACTCGGGGAGTGAGTAGGACAAGGAGGTGATTGTAGCGACCCAAATATAAATCCTTGTGTTGTGGTTGATTTTTAAAACTCTTTTCTTACTTACTTATTTACTTAACATATTAGCTAGTTAGTTAGTAATATTATAATTGTTCTATTAGTGCAAGTATTGAATCACATAACTAGAATCGAAGTTTTTAAAATAACTTTGTTTATAAATTTTAAACGACGTAAAATATTCCCCCTTCTAGTTTTCTAAAAAAGTTTGTCTCACAATCTAGATTGGGTCTAAATTTCATTGATGGGAAGGGCGGCTTATTTAATAAAAAATAGCCATTACTTATCTCAGAATCGGAAAATGAAGCAAAGTCCTTACTTATTTGTATTGGTTGTATCAGTCTTGTTTTGTATGTTCTACTAGGTGATACTATATTTGATCTCTCGTTGGTATAATTATCTAAGGTGCGTGGTCTATTATGGGGTCAGTTAGGCGATTATAAATTTTGGGAATTTCTATCGCGTATTCGTAGATATTGCTATAACAATGTTTGATATGAGGTTTACTTCTAAAAATAGTTATTGATTTGGGGAAAAGAATATCATTGTCTATCAATTGTGTTATCGTTAAAACAAATAGATTGACATGTTTTTATTAACTCCGGATATTTATTGATCTGATGTGTTCTCCGTTGTGGTTTAGATTATAGTTCAAGTTTTACATTTATTTTAGCCGACTTACCTATAAAAACACTATGGGCGTGTTCCGATCAATGATTAGTTGGTAAGTGAGTGTCGTCACCTAAGAGTTGTACGTACCTAAATATCTATAAGTAATTTATCTAAAGTTGGTTTATTAAAACATAATCTACTGAAGGGGTATTTAGTGAGAGACAAAAGTATTATATATAACAGGAGGCGTTACACGTAGATAATGCCACGTAAATGCCACCTCATTGACCAGTAATTCATTATCAGCCATGTCATCACATAGTAGTGTCCACCTTGGCAGTTAGTGTTTTAATTTTTTTAAATTCGTGTGTTTTTGTTTATAAAAAAGAAACATGTAAAGGGATTCGAACTCCAGACCTTACGAGTCTTATATGTGGTTTCTTAACCACTGAATCAC
Organism: Artemisia annua; assembly: GCA_014162995.1. Taxonomy (NCBI): domain Eukaryota; kingdom Viridiplantae; phylum Streptophyta; class Magnoliopsida; order Asterales; family Asteraceae; genus Artemisia; species Artemisia annua. The sequence goes on from LBNU01033751.1 coordinate 68,384, forward strand.
AACATTCTTTTAATTACATTCTGCAACTTCTTATCTATAAACCCTTAAACTGGAATTTGACTAAAAAAAACCCTAAGCCCATGAAAAACTATACACGATCATACAATCACAACACCTGCATGATAAACATAACACCGCCATTCTTCATCCCTCATCTCACAAAAAACCCTAACTTAACGTGCTTCATTAGTCCCCTCATTCACACAAGAATTGTGAAGTTCCATGTTATTCGTAGCTAATTTTTATGCACGTAGTAATATTTTTTGATTAAAAAAGGTATGCTTCTTTCCCCTACAAACCTTAATGTTTTTATTCTCACGTACAGAAAAAAGGTATATGCCTTTTTTCCCTCAAAACCCTAATGATAAATATGTTCGTTCTTATTTATTTGGCTGTAAAACAGCAAATGTGGAAGGAATCTGCAGATACGATGTGTTTACTATCCATTATGTCCTTCATACCTAAATATAGAGCCAAACATTAAAAATATTATGTCCCTCTTTACAATGTGTGCCATTATATCATCAGCTCTTTGGCCGCCCTCAATGGTTTATCGCATTCACGGACTTATGTGAAAAAGGTATCCCATTATTTTTATTCCTGTGTGCATATTAATCAGATTCTCTGTAACATGCTTACGTTAATAAAAGGTCAAAGAAGAACTGGAGAACAGAGGCTGCCAAATAAGAACAGGTTGTGCTATTCGGTCTGTATCCAAACGCGATAGTAAGTATTAGTATTTAATTATACAACTAGCTTATTAGTCCCATTCTTTTTTTAGTTTTATTGTTTTTTAAGATTAGATGTTAAAGTTTAAGAATTTCTGACTTCGGATGATACGAGATCAATAGGCTGTTTAGTAATGTGTGAAGATGGATATGAAAAAAGGTATTCTGGATGTGTAATAGCTGCACATTCACCAGATACTCAAAGGGAATTTACCACTCGGTGTATACCGTTGTAAATAAAATACTTGGCTCTATTAATTACGCCTATACGTATGTGATCGATGCCTTATAATTTCACTCATGTAATTAACTTTCATAATTAACTTATGTTGTTGCTCGGCCTCGCAGCTTTCCACATAATATTTTGATTTACACATAAGTAATATGATATCAGTTAAGATTAATCATATGTTGTAGTATGAAAGTAATAGTTTGTTAAATTTATATTATAAGATTACAACAACATAAGGTACTAATGCATTAACTTTTAATTACTGTTTACTGTTTGAAAGAAAGAAAATTTATATAAAATGGATATAAAATGTGGTATGTATGTAGGAAATTTACCACAGGCTGTTTACTGCTGATTTATAAAGTTGTTTGTTGCAGTAAAATGAAAATGGTTGGTATGATATAGTTATTGTCGTGTATGCTATTGTTAAACTATATTAAGAAAATGATTTTAATTTCTTATCTATTATTGTGTAAATGCCTTGGTATAAGATTATGTTTCTATTGTGAAATTAGAAATTGGTGATGTCATCCAAATCGAATCAAGAAATAGCCAAGAAGTTAAAGCTGAATCCAAACACAAAGCATCAGTGGAAGGTGGATCAACAACCAAGAAATTTCCTGGAACACCCATCAGATATAATGACAAATATACTCTTCAAAATTGGCGTGAAGGACATGCTTCAAAATGCCCAGAAAGTGTGCACCACTTGGCGTAAAATCTGCAAGGGCCCTTCTATATTTAGGGTCCTTCATGTTGACGGTTCTACATAATAATATCAAGAGCCACTGAGTATGATGTTACCTGTGTTAAGTCACCTGGAACTTATTGGAAAAAACATGTTGAACTATGGGTTGAAGGTGATTTTGGATGATTGTAGCCACCTTGAGTTAGTTAGTATAAGAGTAAAAGATGTTGAACATAGGCTAATGGCTATAGTAATGGGTACATAAAACGAATCAGTTGTAGGACGTTGTCGCATTCACAATCTATTAATTTGTGCGTCATTTGCATCCATTGCTTATGTAGTTTGATGACTAATTTATATCAGGATCTTGGGGCATTGATCTATGCTGGGAATGGGATAGTAGAAGGAAGTAGTTCATCACATTAATGGGATGAATTTGAGCTAAAGCCATCTCAGGTTTGAGCTCTTTTTCTTGTTCATCATAGTTTTCATCTTTCTTGGCGAAATACGATTACCACATTTTTAAAGCTCTTAAAAGCCTCGAATGAGTCGCTGCCATAAACTTTTAAATGATGTTTCTTACAAGTACACTCATTCTATTAGTGGCATTTGGATTAAGCTTATTTTATGGGCTGATTGCTTATTAAGATTTCTGAATGCCAATAAGCCTATTTTTGGGCTTACCCATTTGAGCTTATGGCTTAAATAATACAGGAGTTTCCCGCTATGGTCAGTCAATTAATTAACAAGTTACCATATTGCCTAACATTAGACTTGTGTACAGGAACAAGAGATTCGCAAACTCAGGCGACAACTCAATGATGTACTTTAAGAAAGACACATGTGACTTGGATATTTTACTCTTCCAAGATAGTTTTTTTACAGTAACACATATTAATATCGGTAACAGATTCATTTCAGAAATACATCAGAGTTAAGCATATATATTTCACAGTAAGTGAAGTTCGCCCAGCTACACGGGCTTGACCAGATGCTGATAGCACAAAACAAACTGCTGAAGGTAAGGTTATCCTTCGATTTATATAATAATCATAATAATATCTATGTGCACCAGCTTTATAATGAAGTGATGGATATTATGAGAAACTATTCTAATAAATTAATACTCTACTATAGGTCCTCCGTTGTAATTTGTTTATACTTTTAGGTAATGGAAATTTACTGCATTTTTAACATAGGTTGTTGTGAAGTTCAAAAGAAAAGTAAAAACTAATTGGTCAACCAAACCCGTTTGTCCCGTTAACCAACCTGACCCACTTTGACCCACCTTCTCTATACCTTTTATTTACATCCATTTTCCACTTTAGGAACTGGCACTCCTTATAAATTTTTTTGTCTATTCAAGCACTGCCCGTTAAGGTAGTGTTTGGATGTGCATTTTGAAAGTGGTTATACAATGTCGGATAATTGAGATCAGAACATAGGGTGCATAAGGTAGTGTTTGTATGTGTTTCTGATTTTTAAAGCTGTAATAATCAAATAGGCAATTATGTGCTTGACAAAGTTTGATTATCTAAGTATCTAATGGTAACTAAAAGGGGCATTATTGTATATATGTGAATCAATGATACTTCAACGAGGGTCAACTATTCGACCTTTTATTCCCCTTTTAAAGTTAAATGCACTAAGAGATTAAAAGAATTAAGATTAACATCACCATCTTAACAAGTCTTTGTTTCAAAAATAGGCTGGAAGGTTAAGTACCAAGTTTTTCTTAACATCCATTTATTGTGCCTGATTTGCGGAAGGGTATTGCAAGGAGTTGTGGAGTGTATACAACATTGGCCAAAGTTAGCTAACTTCTTGAACCGTAATGTCATTCGTCAGGAACCTAAGGCTGGTCAAATGGTTGTGTCAGAGAGGTACTTATTTCCCATTCCTCTAAACTGATTTGATAGACTTTTTACTCTCATTTCAATGCACTTATTTGATTGTTAACCGTGATATCATAGGATTTACTATATTACATGAGGTCATGGGCTATTAGTTTGAGTGAGAGTTTCTTCCACATGCTGTTCATTCTTCCAAATGATAGTACTTACATGGTACAAATATGTACAAACATTGCCTAAAGGAGAATGGTTTTGTTGGGGAGATTGTGAGATTCATACATCTTTGAGCGAACTGGTGTCTGGTGGTGAAAAAAGACTCCCAGACACCTCTATTGGTGCTATAAAGAAGAAGCAGGTTGGACAAGGATTAGAACCAAGTGCTGAACTTGATATAAGATGGAGGCTTCTGAGTGGTAAAATTGCATCTGATGATACAAGAGTATTGCTCTCTAAGGCCGTTGCTATTTTCCATGCGATGAAATTCTGTTATACTTGATAAAGGTGATAGATAAAAGATAACCGAATCGACCCTTTGCCACTAACTTGCTACAGGATCGATTCGATCCAATAGCTGACTCAACTAGAAGTCATCTTGATTTGATTCCCCACATGGTTTATGGGTATATGAATTTGATTTTGCCAAATGATTTTAAGCTTTAGTGCATTATTTGACAAAAAAATCTTCCTCCAACTTATACTCCATTTGACATTATTTCAGGAGAAGATTAAAACAACAGGACTATAGTGGGATGTAATGTGCTATATTTACAGTCAAGTAAGACAATCTCTTGTTAGAATTTTAATACCATGACTATCATATATTATTACTAATATCAAGTAGCACATATTCGGAAGCTAAGGATCTAGTATAACATATAAAGGTTAACTAAACATAAAGAAAACATACCATATGCAATTCTTGATTCTTGAACAATTGAAGAACCCTAGTTAGGATTTAACTAGATCAATGATAAACCCCTTACCTTTTTGTTTATCGATCTCTTGATAACAACTATAGTGAGTTGTTACCTCGTTCTTGTACATACAAACTATAACGAATTAAAGATATTGCAAGATCTAAGTAAAACACTTTATTTTTGAAAACAAGAAATCGAAACCCTAAGTAAGGGGTGTTCGATCGGAATTAAGCAAAGAAAAAGAGAAGGAAAACTTTAGGGTTATGTGTGTGCACAAAAGGTGAGAAACAAATAACCCTTGGGTTTGTATATATAGCCTAGTAAACTTGTTGTCCAAGTTTGAGTGGGATAGGGATTCCCCACCCCTAGTTCGACCGGCCATAGGGCCTTGGAAGGCATTCCGGATCCTTCTTGGCTATATATTTTATCCTTAGTCCTTTAACTTTACATTTAACGATAGTTAGTACTTACGGTTAATAACTAACGACCGTTAATTCCATTTTAGTGTTTTAAATAATTATATATGCATAACATTTAATATATAATTATTATACTTTAATTCTTGTTTGTATTGTGTGCAATCCCGAGGTCTCGGGTTCGATACTAGACATTTATGTGTTAATATTTTAACCATATTTCAACAGCTCCCACTTGGTTATCTATTAACTGTAAAATGACATTGGTTGGCGTCTTGCAACACTCCAATGCCCCTAGTTCGACTTGAGCTAGGTTTCCTGGAAAACCTTTAACGAGTCATCGTTATTATTATCCTTTTGTTTCTAATACTTTATTAATAAAGACATGAGATCTTTATTAAATTTCAGTTTCTCGTTTACAAATGATTGAACAAAATTACCAAAACATCTGAACGTATTCCAGATAGACTTTGGATGTGGCCACGCAAACATTTTGTCAATCCTACGAGTGGCCCAGCAGTATTAAACTTCAAAACAAATTTGAAGGAACAAATTCTTTCTTGACTACAAGACTAACCCATTGACTTTGAAACACTTCTGAAAACAACCCTTATAACTACCAGTTACGGTTAACGGTAGATTGCTTTACAAAAATGCACTACATCCATGACTCTTATCTGGTATCTCAAGTCTGAGGATAACTATTTATGATTTACTTAAATATAAGTAAAGTCATGTAGTTGGGATAATCCTACATTCATTCATTGAACATCATGTGAAATTGGTATGACTACGCATCAATATACTTTCAAGTATATTCTAACCAATACTCAGATTTGTCTTAGTTTAATGATATTCCCATATCATTAACCGACAACGGAAAATTTAGAATAATAAAATTATTCATGGATTTAAACATGCAAAAATAGGATATATTATTAAGACAATAGAAATAAATATAAACAATACTTTATTTCATTAAAATTAATAATTGTACATTACATCCTTTATCCAAATACTAATCACAAATGGGCATGAAACTTTCAGCCTTACAAAGACCTATTTCAGCTAGCTTATAAAGCTTAGTGCAAGATAGAGCTTTCGTCAATTGATCTGCTAAGTTATCATCTGTGTGAACTTTGAGTAACTCGATTTCTCCAATATCCACTTGCTCTCGCACATAGTGATATTTAATCGGGAAATGTCAGGTGCCCTTCATGATTCCAGGTTCATTGGCAAATGTAATTGCAGCTGAATTGTCACAATACATTTTTATAGGTCGTTGGATCGATGGCATAACTCCAAGCCCCGAAAGAAACTTCCTAATCCAGACAGCTTCCATTGCAGCTTCTGAAGCAGCTATGTTCTCACTTTCTGTTGCAGACATCGCTAATGTACTCTGCTTCTTGCTCCTCCAATCCACAGCTCCTTCATTAATGACAAAGACATAACCCGTCTGAGACTTCGTATCATCCTTATCACCTTTCCATGAAGCATCATAGTAACCTGTAACATCAAGTTCTGCATTTGGATCTGGATTTCCCCCAATAAACTAAGAACACATCTTTAGTAGCCCTAAGGTACGTAAGAATATTCTTAACAGCAGTCTAGTGAGGTTCACCTGGATTCTGCTGATATCGACTGGTAAGTTCTGAGCAAACGCCACATCTGGCCTTGTGCTTTTCACCGCATACATAATAGATCCCACAGCCGAAGCATAAGGGACTCTCTTCATGCGTTCCACCTCTGCAGGTGTTGAAGCACAAACTTTGCTACTCATGCCATGGTGTTCTTGCATCGGCAAATATCCCTTCTTGAAATTTTGCATATTGAATCTATTCAATATTTTATCAATGTAAGCACTTTGGCTTAATCCAATTAATCGCTGAGATCTATCTATATATATCTTAATTCCCAAAATGAATGCAGCTTCCCTAAATCTTTCATAGAAAAACATTTTCCAAGATATGCCTTGACTTCATGCAAACTTGGAATGTCTTTTCCCATGATCAATATGTCATCGACATATAAAATAAGGAAAATTACATCACTCCCACTAGCTTTGAGGTATACACATGGCTCATCAAGATTTTGAGCAAATCTAAACCTTTTGATTTCTTCATCAAATCTTTTATTCCATTGCCGTGATGCTTGCTTCAATCCATAAATGGATCTTTGAAGCTTGCATACACGGTTTGGGAATTCTGGATTCACAAACCCTTCAGGCTGCGCCATATAGATATCCTCATCTAGGCGACCATTTAAGAAGGCAGTTTTGACATCCATTTGCCAAATCTCATAGTCATAATACGCAGCTATAGCTATGAGAATCCTAATAGCCCTAATGTCAGCTACAGGAGAAAAGGTCTCCTCGTAGTCAATACCAAACGTTTGAGTAAACCCTTGAGCTACCAAACGGGCTTTATAGGTGTGTACAAGGCCATCCATATCAGTCTTTTTCTTGTAGAGCCATTTACTCCCAACTACCTTGGCACAAGGAGGAAGGTCTACTTCTATCCAGATTTTATTATCATGCATGGATTGCATTTCCCCATTCATAGCAACTTGCCATTTTTCCTTTTCAGGACCATTCATGGCAGCCCTATAACTAGTAGGTTCATCAAGATCCCCTAGTATAGTTTCCTCACACACTACGTTAAGACATAGGCAATCGGGTGCTTTCACAGGCCTTGTGGACCTGCGAATGGGAACCACTTCAACTTCAGGTGGAGGACCCAGACTACCTGGTTCTTCAGGAAGTTGTCTAGTGTTTTCAGAAGGTAATGCATCAACCTGACCATCTTCCAGATCATATACCCTCCCACTTAATTCTTGAGATATGAGTTCCTTTTCCAAGAAATCTCCATACCTAACAACGAATACTTTGTTCTCAGGGGGGTAATAAAAGTAGTAACCCATCGTTTCCTTAGGATATCCTACGAAGATGCACTTCACAGATCTTTGTTGAAGATTATCTGCTGAGTCACGTTTAACATACGCCTCGCAGCCCCAGACCTTTAGATAAGACAAGTTAGGAGCTTTTTGATGAGGCGAAAAGTGTTAGGCTTTTAGGGGGTCATTTAATCCCTAAATCATTATTTTATGATCAAATATTGTCTTAAATCGTTCCTTTTGTCATTTTAGGTACTTTCAGGAGGAATTCTCAAAAACACTGCATTTTGGACGTTTTTGAAGCATAAAAGTGAAGAAAACGACAAATTCTCAAATCAAGCTGGAATTCCTACCTGACGGTGTCAGGCTTTGGATGCTGACGCCGTCACCTTAAGATGAAGGAGTGGATTCAGACTCTACTGGACGACCAAGGAAGGACTCAACACATTTACACCTGACAGCGTCAGGTGTTACAAATCCTAGGCCGTCAGGTGTTAAGCTAAAGAGAGACGGCCCAGAAAGTTATAAAGGCTGACGGCGTCAGAAGTGGATCTAGGTGATCCGAGAACCCTAAACACGGCGGGTTGACGGCGTCAGGACCTATAATTAACATGTTATGTGTTGATTATATCGTATGCTTGTCTTTTAATTAACATGTTAGGTTGGGTTTCTCTTGTGTTTGCTTAGATCTAATGAAACCTAGCTATTGATTGCTTGTTGTTGGTTTGTTATTAATTGTTGTGGGTGGGTGATGTTGATGTTAGGCTTAAGAAAACTGGCTAACTTCCAATGGGTAACTTGCTTGAACGTCTTAAGAAACATGAATCGCATGTGTACTACGATTATATGGTTGTATTTAATGCATAGGTAATTACTAGTGATTTCATAGTTTGGATACTAAACGTGTCGCTATAGAATGAAGTTTGCGCTTATAGAGTTAGGGAAGATCGTACACGGCCCTACGAATGGTATTAAGGAAT
>LBNU01033751.1:77252-114048 GCA_014162995.1 Artemisia annua
TATCTTATGCTTGTCTTTTAATTAACATGTTAGGTTGGGTTTCTCTTGTGTTTGCTTAGATCTAATGAAACCTAGCTATTGATTGCTTGTTGTTGGTTTGTTATTAATTGTTGTGGGTGGGTGATGTTGATGTTAGGCTTAAGAAAACTGGCTAACTTCCAATGGGTAACTTGCTTGAACGTCTTAAGAAACATGAATCGCATGTGTACTACGATTATATGGTTGTATTTAATGCATAGGTAATTACTAGTGATTTCATAGTTTGGATACTAAACGTGTCGCTATAGAATGAAGTTTGCGCTTATAGAGTTAGGGAAGATCGTACACGGCCCTACGAATGGTATTAAGGAATGCAACCCGTCATCCACACAATTGTAACAAACCAATTAACCGGTAAAAGATAGCTAGGGATTAGTGAAATCTAAGTAAACACACTTTTCTCCATATAAGTTTCACAACCACTTTAATTTTCTTGTTATTTTATTTTATTTGCAATTTTAGTTATTTGGGTTAGTTGACTAGCAACTAATTCCGCCCACTCTTCCAAATACCCGAGATTTTACTTGCTTTCATAAAATATAAAAAAACAAAAAGAATCATCCCTCAACCCTTAGATCTAAATTAGAGTAGTTTTCAATCCTAACGACACTATTCCCCGAGAGAACGATCAATCCCCTAGTACTTGCCACTTCATTATACTACATCGGTTAGGTACACAGCCTGGTGGGGATTGCAAGCTTCTCAAGATCCCTTGAGAGGTAAAACCTATTGCGTAGGTTGCAAACCACACGCATCAAGTTTTTGGCGCCGTTGCCGGGGAATAGTTATTGGTTAGGTTGAATTTTATTTTTACTTAGGTCTACTCATTATATTCCATAGTAGTGAGATTTTTATTTTATTTTTCTAGGTTTTCTTTAGTCTATCTTTTTCTTCGTTTCTTTGTTCGTAACCATTACCATCCGCCATCATGGAAGGTGGTAATATCCTTGATCCTAACAACCCAGCAAAACCAAACCCACCTCCTAGAGCCCGCACTTTAGGACAATACTCCCGTCCTAGCCACCAAGGCTATCGAAACACCATTGAGCTCACCCAAGGAGCCAATGTGTCTCCCTTGCGATCCGACACCATCTGGTTGGTGCAAAGCGGATGTGCATTCCAAGGACTTCGTTCCGAAGATCCAAATCAACATCTCAAGGATTTCCTCAAAATCGTAGATTCCATAAACCTTGATGTTGCCACTTGAGAGACGACCCGCTTACGTCTCTTCCATTTCTCTCTGCGAGACGAAGCTAGTCAATGGCTAGAACGTCTACACGTAGGATCCATCACCTCTTGGGATGATCTCACCACTCGCTTCCTTGCTCAATTTTTCCCACCGGGGAGAACCACAAAGCTAAGGAATGAAATCTTGATGTTCCAACAACGTCAAGGCGAAACCCTCTACGAGGCATGGACTCGATTCAAGGACTTACTCCAAAAAGTCCCTCATCATGGCATAGACCTTTGGCTCCAAGTCCAAATCTTCTATGACCACATCAATCTCCACACGAGGCAAACCATTGACCAAGCGGCCGGTGGCAAGCTACGTGATCTAAGTGCGGAACAATCATGGGATCTCCTAGAAGATCTTGCTCTATATGACAACGAAAGTTGGAATGATCCCCGTGATTTGAATAAAACGGTCAAGGCAATATCTTTGCCTTCGAATAATTCAAGCACTTCCGACCGTAGGATCATAGAACTTGAAGACCAAGTCAAGTTTCTCATGAAATCCTACGAAGCTCCTAAACCTTCAAGCCAAGTGAACAAAATCACTTCTTCGTGCGAATTATGTAGTGGTCCCCACGACACTCGTGATTGCATGGAACTCCCCGAACAAGCTTTTGCGGACTACGCATCCTCGCGTACCGACGGAGCGGGAGAAAAGTGGTACACTTTCAAACCCGAGCCAAACCCTTACGGTGATTCTTACAACCCCTCTTGGAGAAATCACCCAAACTTTAGGTGGAAACAAAACCAAAACACGCCCCAAAACAATTCTTCCAATCCACCTAATCGCTTCCAACCAAGTGGTTCATCCTCAAGCTGTACTTTCAATAGCAATCCTTCCAATAACTATGGTAGTACCAATAATCTTGAAGGATTGATGTCTAAATTTATGGCATCTCAAGAAGCTCGTATAACTAAGTTCGAATCCGAATTTAATCAACAACAAATGCAGATGACCAACAAAATAGACAACTTATTGAAAGCCCTCAACAACCAAGGGTTGTCACCACCAAAAAAGGACGCTAGGAACACAAGTAGCGGAACCCAAATCAAGGACCCCTCATCATCCAAACATGTCCACTTCGTTAACGTTGTCACTATTAAGCCAATCGATAGAAATGAAGTTAATAGTGAACATAAGGATGAAGTTAAGGAAGTCGAGGAGAATAAGAAAAATGAAGTTGAAGAAGTAAATGATGGACATGACTACTTCAATAGGGTACCCACTAAGGAAGAACATGCATACCATAAGGATTTATTCGATGACCCCGAGACACCATACTTCCTAGGTAACCCAATCATTAAGACGGGTGACCCATCCAACATCAACATACCATGCAACATTGGGCATGTGCATGAGTGGAAAGCTTACATAGATCTTAAATCTCCCATAAACATCATGACTAGGATCCATTACAATTGGATAATGAAAAAGCAACTTGGACCTAGGATATTTCCCAACAAGGGTTGGATGAGTAACTTTGTGGGGAGAGTAAGAGGTTTGCGTGTGTATGTAGGAAACTTCACCTATGTCAACGAATTTGTGATCGTAGAAGATATTCGTCCGGTAATTGATGCATGCTTGACTCAAGTAGTTTTTGGGAAGCCGTTTGTTGAAGCCTCTAAGATGAATTATGACCCATCTCTCGGGATAGTTAGATTCAAGGACAAGGCCGATGAGGTAGCCTACCAAATGCAATATAAGATAGAGCAATTCTGGCTTTTATCAAACATCGAGAAAGAGCATAAGCAAGCGGTCTACTATAGGAATGATGAGGATAGACGTAGAGGAGTAGACTATGTTATGGGTAGAATATTTGGTTTCTACAAAGAATGCTTGCAACTAGGTCCAGAATATAATACTAGGCCAGAGGATGACCTAGAAACCGTCACCAACGATGGAGTCACGTAATAGGACGTGACTTTGAGTCTAGCTACAAGACCCGTTAATAATGAAAAGCGCTTCTTGGGAGGCAACCCAAGCTTTATTTGTTTTGTTTGTTTGTTTGTTTGATTTTATTTATTTCCGTATGTATGTTTTATTTTTATTTCTATCAATTCATGTTTCACATTAAATTGCGAAAATGCTTTATTTTGTTTTTAATTAACATGTTAGGCTAGGTTTCTCTTGTGTTTGCTTAGATCTAATGAAACCTAGCTATAGATTGTTTGTTGTTGGTTTGTTATTAATTGTTGTGGGTGGGTGATGTCGATGTTAGGCTTAAGAAAATTGGCTAACTTCCAATTGGTAACTTGGTTGAACGTCTTAAGAAACATGAATCGGATGTGTACTATGATTATATGTTTGTATTTAATGCATAGGTAATTACTAGTGATTTCATAGTTTGGATACTAAACGTGTCGCTATAGAATGAAGTTTGCGCTTATAGAGTTAGGGAAGATCGTACACGGCCCTACGAATGGTATTAAGGAATACAACCCGTCATCCACACAATTGTAACATACCAATTAACCGGTAAAAGATAGCTAGGGAGTAGTGAAATCTAAGTAAACACACTTTTCTCCATATAAGTTTCACAACCACTTTAATTTTCTTGTTATTTTATTTTATTTGCAATTGTAGTTATTTAGGTTAGTTGACTAGCAACTAATTCCGCCCACTCTTCCAAATACCCGAGATTTTACTTGCTTTCATAAAATATAATAAAATACAAAAAGAATTATCCCTCAACCCATAGACCTAAATTAGAGTAGTTTTCAATCCTAACGACACTATTCCCCGAGAGAACGATCAATCCCCCGGTACTTGCCACTACACTATACTACATCGGTCAGGTACACTGCCTGGTGGGGATTGCAAGCTTCTCAAGATCCCTTGAGAGGTAAAACCTATTGCGTAGGTTGCAAATCACACGCATCACTTTTCCAGTCCATAACTCATATAGTGTCTTATCTACCATCTTTGTGGGTACCATATTAAGAATGCAAACAACAGACTCTAAGGCATAATCCCAAAATGAGAAGGGAAGAGTTGTTAGATTAAACATAGATCGTATCATGTCTTGCAATATATGATTTCTTCCCTCAGATACACCATTTTTTTGTCGAGTATATGGAGAAGTGAGATGGTGGACAATTCCATTCTCAGCTAAGAAATCTATAAACTCTTGACTCAGGTATTCACCACCTCTATCGGATCGAAGAGCTTTAATCTTCTTTCCAAGTTGCAACTCTACTTCTGATTTAAACACTTTGAATGTTTCAAATACCTCATGTTTATGTTTAATTAAATAAACATAACCATAACGGCTATAATCATCCGTAAATGTTAAAAAAGTAGCTAGCACCTCTCTTTGACACATGTCTAAGTGGTCCACACACATTTGTGTGAATTAGACCAAGTAGATCAGAAGCCCTTTCAATACGACTTTTAAAAGGTTTCTTTGTCATCTTCCCAGCAATACAAGATTCGCATTTATCAAATGATTCATCATTGATCTTTTCTAAAAGCGCATCATGTTGCAGCTTTTCCATGCGTTGCCAATGTGAGCAAGTCGACAATGCCAAAGATATGATGAATCCAGACCTTTCTTGATTATATTATGGTTGATGCTATACATTGAATTATTTTTAACAAAAGTATTATCATTATCATTCATGTCAATCTCAAAAATACCATTCACAACAATAACAATAAAATAAAATACACCATTTGAAGAAACTGAAATTCCATTGCTCGAAATAGTATGATGATAACCAAGGTTCAACAAACATGAAAATGAAATTACACCTATAACAATTGACGGTGCATAATGACAATTATTTAAAGATAGTACTAGGCCCGAAGGCAACACTAAATTAAATATGCCTATAGCTTCAACTCCTGCAGGCGCTCCATTACCAACGTGCAAGAATTGTTCTCCATAGGCCAGCTTTCTCTCCACTCTAAACCCCTGCTAAGTATTGCAGATATGAATGCCACATCCGGTATCATATACCCAGGAATTTAATTTATGAGATAGAGAAAATAATTCAATCATAAAGAACGCACCTGATGAGCTGGGGTTACCAACTTCACTCTTTTGCTTCTTTAGTCGCAAGTCATTGATGTAGAGCACACAGTTACGCTTCCAGTGCCCTACTTGATGACAATGGTGACAAGCTGATGCAGGTTTTACTGACCAGGTTTTAATATTTATAATAGTCTCGTTTACATAAGGTCTACCTTAATGCACTAACGGGTAGTGTACCCGATCGTATGAAGTATAGCTAGATGGTAAAGCCGAGGTCTTCCCAAGAGCTAAGTGTATGGAAATTATCTAAGTTTCGTGTCACGTTTAAAAGGGGTTTTTGAGTTGAAAGATTAATTAAACTAATCAAAGTAAATAATAAGACAAGTAAATAAATAGAAGAAAGATCAATAGAGAGAAATAGTGCTACCCTAATTACTACTCTTGTTATCATTATGATTAGTTTCATATAAATTCATCCTATCATATCGTCTAGGGATTTAATTCATTTCGGATCAGAGGGTTAAACCACCTACGTCTATCTTACACCTTGTCCTATCCGAAACTATTATAAAGCCTTGGGTTCATCGGTACGAAAATGTAAGAGTCATTAAGTGCCTCTAATAACATTGACAAGTCTAACGGATGCGGCATGGTCAGATCTTACACCCCTCTAACTCCGTTAAGCGTGTAGCATCAGTAGGTGGTCTTAGGGTTAATTCGCACGTGTATGGTGATATTGCTATCACCAACTCACATTCCTAGCGACTTGCTTCCTAAGGTTAATTCCACAAGTCTCTAGGGAACAACTAATGCTAAACACTACAGGAACTAGAGTGTCCCAAGACTCGCCATGAAAGTATTCAAACAATAGACAATAGATGCGTAGAAAACTAAATCATAATAATAACAATTTCATAACTAGGCTAACACCAAGAGGTGTCTAGCCACTCATATTCATAGTTGCAGTAAAACAAGATTGTATTATCACAAATGTAAACATGAATCGAATACAAACCAAAGGAATGAATGAACTTATGATTTGTGTGTGAATTCTCCCTTAGAAATGACTTCTATGAGGCTAGAACTTCATTCCTCCTGCTCCCTAAGTTTCTCCCAACTTCTGTGTGGTGAAAAGTGAATGAATAAATTAGGGCTGGTATTTATAGGCCCGACTTTGTTACGGCATAGCTGATTGAATTGCTACACCCTAACCTTTGTAAATTGGTGTTACGCCGTAGCTTGATCAAGTGCTACGGGCGTAATGTCTTGATAAGATACTTGCTACGGCGTAGTTGCTAGGGTTGCTATGCCATAACTTCTTCCTTGGCCTCGTTAGTTCTTCACTGCCTCAAATTGGGGCTTACGTCGTAGCTGGAGAGTTGCTTACTCCGTAGAGCCCTTTAGTGGACCTCTACGCCGTAGCCGTAGTATAGACTACGCCGTATTCTTCATAAATTCCTTCTTACGGCGTAGGTAGATGAACCTTTACGCCATAATCTTCATAAAGTCTTGCTACGGCATAGGTGGATGAACCTCTACGCCGTAGTGAGTGCAGAATCCATAAGTTCCACGTATTTGCTCTTAAGTCCTTCCATTTCCGCGTTTGTTCGTTCTTTTACTCATCTTTACCCTGAAACCAAAATAGGAAGAAATAAGAGTATATATTCTTCATACAAATAGAAAAGATGAGCATTTTAGGGGGAAATTAACACTTAGACCATGGGTAAATTTGATGTTATCAAATATCCTCCCACTTGAAGTCTACTTGCCCTCAAGTAGACCTTATTAGAATAATTTTCAAAAAGATATCCCCCAAGAAACTAGNTATTCTTCATACAAATAGAAAAGATGAGCATTTTAGGGGGAAATTAACACTTAGACCATGGGTAAATTTGATGTTATCAAATATCCTCCCACTTGAAGTCTACTTGCCCTCAAGTAGACCTTATTAGAATAATTTTCAAAAAGATATCCCCCAAGAAACTAGAGAATATGAATTTAAAAACTCCCTATGCTAGAATATATCAAAGCCGAACACCTCACAAAATTGGAACAAACACTCACATCTCTCTCCTAATCTAAGTGTTAATTTTGGGGTGATCACTCAACGCACAGTCATAGAATGTATTCTATCATAGGCTTGGCAGTTACACAAATCTCTACCACTAGAGCTAAAGTCGAAACAATTCTTATAAGCAATATTGGGTGAACACATATAAGGCTTTTGGGTGTAGCCTTGTTACTAACATACTACGGCAAAGGCGACAAAGGCAATGGTACATGACCGGAACGCCGGGCAAGACACAACTGACTGCTCAAATCCCTCACCTAAGCATGATTCACAACTAAAGGGTAGGATAAGACATGGGATTCACAATAATGGTGTAAAATGAAAAAGAAAGCAAATAGTCTTAGCCTATAACCGAGTTGCAACCACTTGCCGTTCATCCAAAGTCCAAGTTTCAAAACGCAAGAATTGGATCATGTAACATGTGTGTGCCATTAGAGGACGTCATGATGGGCACCTCACTTGGTCTTCATGTTGGCGATTAAGAACCAACAACTTCATTCTTCAAATATGACCGAAGTGGCCTCTTCGATACTAATTCCTTAGCTCATATTACGGTGCTATACAAGGTTGCACCAAAGATAACATATCTACATACGGAAATTCACATTTTTTTTCTTTTTTTATTATACAATAGACATATCCCCCCACTTGGGATGAAGAATACATGTACAATAGTGGGTTTTCTCATGATCTTCAATGATTTGTCTTCAACGTAGGTGTGATTCTTGAATCTCTTGACTTGAACCTCAAACTAGAACAAGTGGCAACTTCCCAACCATAAACTAAGACTACACGGTAGGCTAAGGTGTATAGGTGTATCGAAACAATATGGGTAAGAAACGAAAAGATAGGCTCAAAAGGGTGTATCTAGGGGTATCTTGCACTAAAGGTGAGTGCAACAAAGGGTTTAACACGGGGGTCGAATAGTCAATGTGACTAATCGAATAACACACACATAAAGGTTATTTGGTTGATAATCCTAAAATATTGCCTTCTTAAAAAGTTTCTACCAAATGTATCAAGAAATCTCAATACACTACTCGTCCATGGTTTCAAAATGATGTAAAAGCCAAGTTCTAAAGTTTACAAACTACCAGCACACTCATATTTTGGTGGATTTGGGGTTAAACAGGGGAAACTGAAATAGGCTAAACCTTACCATGGTATTAAGGGTTAATGTGCTCGGCTAAGGTCCATTCTAGTTAGGTTCGGAAAAACATGTCAAAAGTTTTAAAAGTGGCATAATTTTTCAAAATAAACTAGAAAATGGGGCAAGATAAAGTTCAAGTATATAATTCTACTCCCGTCCCCCNTTTTGGTGGATTTGGGGTTAAACAGGGGAAACTGAAATAGGCTAAACCTT
The DNA here is from genome assembly GCA_014162995.1 of Artemisia annua. NCBI lineage: Eukaryota > Viridiplantae > Streptophyta > Magnoliopsida > Asterales > Asteraceae > Artemisia > Artemisia annua. Next base: position 85,933 of record LBNU01033751.1, read on the forward strand.
ACCATGGTATTAAGGGTTAATGTGCTCGGCTAAGGTCCATTCTAGTTAGGTTCGGAAAAACATGTCAAAAGTTTTAAAAGTGGCATAATTTTTCAAAATAAACTAGAAAATGGGGCAAGATAAAGTTCAAGTATATAATTCTACTCCTGTCCCCCCACTTGAGTTGTACAAAGACCTTTTTGTACATAAAATAAAAATAAAGAGGAAAAGTAGAATTAGAACGAGAACTTCCCTGAAATTCGCTCTTGATAATGGTAGAAGGATCATGTTGAAAAACGTGCCTTCGATTTGCCTAATGAGCAAACTTGAATTCCCTGGAATCACATAACTACCAAAAGCATAAAACCTAAAAAGAAAAATAAAAATAAAAATAAAAACCTAACTCACTTTCGTAGGAATCACGGTTGCATTTAGCGTATGCAATAAGCCTTTCAAACCACTTGGTGTCCCAAGTGGACGAGTGAAGTCTCGTGAAGGTTTACAGGGAACACACCCACAAAGTTCATTTAAAAACTAATACAAGTTTAAATAGTGTTTTATAAAATAAAAAGTATTTTTAAGGTACAGAAGGTAGCTACGGCGTAGCTGAAAGGGGGTGCTACGCCGTAGTTGCTAATTTTATCTAGAATGACACCTGGGGGTTGCTACGGCGTAGTCAATGGAGGAGCTACACCGTAGCAAAGGTTTGGAGAATTTTTCTTGGCGCAAAAGTCCAAAAATTAGTTCCCCATCGCAATGCTTCCTTTAGTACCTGCAAATTATTAGTACAAAACATACCAAACCAACAAAATAAAGAAAAATAAAAAGAAAAGGATAATTAGGGTTGTCTCCCGAAAGAGCACTTTTGTTTGTTATCGAGTCTTTAAGTTAGACTCAATGCCACGCTAATAGTGTCCATTGGTCATTTCATGTATGCTAGTGTACTTGCGTCCTAGCATATCAATGACCCCCTCATCCCTCTTGTAAGCATCACCAAGATCCAAACATCCCTTGTAAAAGTCTTTAATTTTCTGATAAGCATAATCGTATCCATTTTCTTTATCCTTATTGCTAATGTCGAGGAGGGGTTTGGCTCTACTCAATTGCTTCCTATTCCAATGTTTAAAGTTTTCTACCACTCTTGGCATCTTAAAAATAGTGACATCATTCTCATTAGAAAGCCATACTACCCCATTGAGAGTGTCAATCTTGATCCCTGACAAGTCTTGGAATGGTTTTCCTAAAATTATTTCTTCTAAACCACTTTCCACAAATTCGGTTACGTCATCAAAGATCATAAAATCGACCAAAAAGCTGTAGGTCCCCACAAATACGCTAACATTTTTGACTTCACCAAGAAAGTTATTCCCTATGTATTCAATCTCTTTTTTAAATATTTTATTATAACTTCCTTTAGACATAAGATTAATGGGGGAGAAAATATTAACGAAAGGATGAAAATTGACAAACCCTATTTTGCATGTGAGTTGCAACGTGTAAGGATTTGAATGGTGTAGTCTAATTCCCGTTTCGCGGAAACTAGGCTGTATTGGTAGGTCAAGAGCATCTTCCTCGTCCATTCTTGGTTGAATAACATCCATAGAGTTAATTTCATGATGCCCTTCCCCAGTATCTATTTCGATTCCGTGACCAATTTCTTCAAAATCAATGAAAACGTCAAAGTTTTCAATGGAGGAGCTGTCATTGTTGCTAAGAGGAGTCTCTTGAATTTCGTCCCCATTGAGAAACTCTTCTAAGTCGAATTCATCTTGGTCCTACACATGGTCAACAACACAAACACTACCCTTTTCGGGAGGAATTATTAATTTATTAGCATTAAAAGTGATCTCCTCCCCTCCAACCTCAAGGGTTAGATTCTTGCCGTACACATCAACCTTAGCATGCGCGGTGGCCAACATAGGTCTTCCTAGTATTATAGGAATCTTATTGTCTTCAATAATATTCAAAATGATAAAATCTACCGGAAAGATAAATTTATCGATATCCATTTTAATAGGTTTTAATTTCCCTACCCCTAATGGGGTTTGCATAGACTTGTCGGCCATTTCGAAATCCATTTTAATTGGTTTTAATTTCCCTACCCCAAGTCTTGTGAACATAGAATAAGGCATAATACTAATGCTAGCCCCTAAATCGGCCAAAGCATTACTAATATTTAAATTACCTATTAAACATGGTAGAGTGAAGCTTCCCGGATCTTTCTCTTTTGGCGGTAACTCATTTCTGAGAATGGCTGAGCATCTTTCGTTGAGTTTTACCGAGTTGACTCCCTTTAGTTAGTCTTTTGCTTCCAAAAATCCCTGCAAATGTTTAAGACTGTAAGTTTCGGTTTTGATAGATTTAACAAGAGGTGCATTGATAAGAAGGGATTCCAATTCATCAAGTAATAATTGCTCCTTCTCGATTCTCAATTTGACTTTCTCGGAGAATGTCTTGGGTTCGATTTCATCAGCAGCCATCACTTTGGTTTCTTCAGGTGCTGGTTCCACATAGGAGTTAGCATCCCTTTTTAGACATTCTTTAATGATGTTGGTGCATTGCTCGACTTTTAACTCAAGATTTCTAATTCTAATGTCGTGAGCCTTGAGAGACGAAACCGTGCTTTCAACAAATTTTCTTAGCATCTCCTCCTCTCGCTCCTGTCTCTTGATGGATTCTGCTATATACCTTTACACCGTTTCTTCCAAACTGTCATTTCTGCTTCTACCAACCAGGCTTTTCACTTCCTCACTTGGTCGGTTCTTTTCAGCTTCATTCCTTTCCTTTCTTGCTCTTTCAAATTCAGCTGCGTACCCACCATCATTTTTTTCTAAGGTCTTCATCACCTTATGTTTAAAATTATCTCTGGGTCCATATCCAGTTTCCAAATGCCACTTATGGACATGTTCAGCTGTTCTTTGTATAGCTTGGATGGCTTTTTCCAGAGTCAGTCCAGGGATAGGTCTTTGCGGATCAAGAATGTTGCGAGTATACTCATCAAGCCCTGTATAGAAGACAAAAACCTTCATTTGGTTGTTGAGGTCGTGAGTTGGGCATCTATAAAGGAGCTCGTTGTATCGTTCCCATGCTTGGTAGAGTTTTTCTTCTTTAATCTGCACAAACCTGTAGATTTCCCTTAAGGAGGCCGCCGCNCTTGGATGGCTTTTTCCAGAGTCAGTCCAGGGATAGGTCTTTGCGGATCAAGAATGTTGCGAGTATACTCATCAAGCCCTGTATAGAAGACAAAAACCTTCATTTGGTTGTTGAGGTCGTGAGTTGGGCATCTATAAAGGAGCTCGTTGTATCGTTCCCATGCTTGGTAGAGTTTTTCTTCTTTAATCTGCACAAACCTGTAGATTTCCCTTAAGGAGGCCGCCGCCCTACGTAAATTTTCCCACATTGCTTTTGATTAACGAGGCAAGCGATTAAACCATTTCCTTGCTTGACCGGTTAGGGATATAGGAAAAACTTTGGGCATAAGCTTGTATGTGGAGACATGGGCACTCCCGTAAGTGCTCACATTGTACAAAACTTCCTCCACATGTTCTTGCGCGTCCTCTTCATCACTTTCTCCTGAAAGTCTATCTTGTACTTCCTCGATGATTCGTCCCTTAATTTCGAACTTTACTGTTTCAGGTTCCGAATTTACCCCTCTATCATACTCTTCATTGTTCTGATCCATGTATTGTTCCATAGTCATGGAGTTAATGTCATTTCCTTCAATAAATTCCGTATCTGAATCTGAATGATCACAAAAAGAAAAGAGATTATGAATAGAAATAGGAGTATTATTTCTTTTTCTTTGGAACTGCCTCTCGAGATTATCATATGGTGTTGCTAAAAAGGGTTTAGCACTTCTAGTCTTGTATCCTGACATAGTAACAAATAAGAAAATAAAACAAAAATAAAAACTTAAATAAAATCCTAATAGCTCCCCGGCAGCAGCGCCAAAAACTTGATGCAGGTTTTACTGACCAGGTTTTAATATTTATAATAGTCTCGTTTACCTAAGGTCTACCTTAATGCACTAACGGGCAGTGTACACGATCGTATGAGGTATAGCTAGATGGTAAAGCCGAGGTCGTCCCAAGAGCTAAGTGTATGGAAATTATCTAAGTTTCGTGTCACGTTTAAAAGGGGTTTTTGAGTTGAAAGATTAATTAAACTAATAAAAGTAAATAACAAGACAAGTAAATAAATAGAAGAAAGATCAATAGAGAGAAATAGTGCTACCCTAATTACTACTCTTGTTATCATTATGACTTGTTTCCTATAAATGCATCCTATCATATCGTCTGGGGATTTAATTCATTTCGGATCAGAGGGTTAAATCACCTACGTCTATCTTACACCTTGTCCTATCCAAAACTATTGTAAAGCCTTGGGTTCATTGGTACGAAAATGTAAGAGTCATTAAGTGCCTCTACTAACATGGACAAGTCTAACGGATGCGGCATGGTCAGATCTTACACCCCTCTAACTCCGTTAAGCGTGTAGCATCGGTGAGTGGTCCTAGGGTTAATTCGCACATGTATGGTGATATTGCTATCACCATGTCACATCCCTAGCGACTTGCTTCCTAGGGTTAATTCCACAAGTCTCTAGGGAACAACCAATGCTAAACACTACAGGAACTAGAGTGTCCCAAGACTCTCCATGAAAGTATTCAAACAATAGACAGTAGATGCGTAGAAAACTAAATCATAATAATAACAATTTCATAACTAGGCTAACACCAAGAGGTGTTTAGCCACTCATATGCATAGTTGCAGTAAAACAAGATTGTATTATCACAAATGTAAACATGAATCGAATACAAAAAAAAGGAATGAATAAACTTATGATTTGTGTGTGAATTCTCCCTTGGAAATGACTTCTATGAGACTAGAATTTCGTTCCTCCTGCTCCCTGAGTTTCTCCCAACTTCTGTGTGGTGAAAAGTGAATGAATAAACTCGAAATTAGGGCTGGTATTTATAGGCCTGACTTTGTTACGGCGTAGCTTATTGAAATGCTAGGCCGTAACCTTTGTAAATTGGTGTTACGCCATAGCTTGATCAAGTGCTACGGGCGTAATGTCTTGATAAGATACTTGCTACGGCGTATTTGCTAGGGTTGCTACGCCGTAACTTCTTCCTTGGCCTCGTTAGTTCTTCACNGAAATTAGGGCTGGTATTTATAGGCCTGACTTTGTTACGGCGTAGCTTATTGAAATGCTAGGCCGTAACCTTTGTAAATTGGTGTTACGCCATAGCTTGATCAAGTGCTACGGGCGTAATGTCTTGATAAGATACTTGCTACGGCGTATTTGCTAGGGTTGCTACGCCGTAACTTCTTCCTTGGCCTCGTTAGTTCTTCACTGCCTCAAATTGGGGCTTACGTCGTAGCTGGAGAGTTGCTTACTCCGTAGAGCCCTTTAGTGGACCTCTACGCCGTATTCTTCATAAATTCCTTCTTACGGCGTAGGTAGATGAACCTTTACGCCGTAATCTTCATAAAGTCTTGCTACGACGTAGGTGGATGAGCCTCTATGCCATAGTGAGTGCAGAATCCATAATTTCCACATTTCCGCGTTTGTTCGTTCTTTTACTCATCTTTACCCTGAAACCAAAATAGGAAGAAATAAGAGTATATATTCTTCATACAAATAGAAAAGATGAGAATTTTAGGGGGGAATTAACACTTAGATCATGGGTAAATTTGATGTTATCACAAGCCTGTTCCTTCTTGTTGGGAGGATTCACCTTGTTCTTCTTGGGTTGGTGCTGATTCACCTTAGGATCTGGTTGATAGGCCAATACCTCCTTGCCTTTGTCACCTTTACCATTACCCATGTTCACATGCGATTTTTTTCTGGATCCTACCTCCTTGAATTGCCAACACTTGAGGAGTAGGTGCCTTGCCCTTAGATGGTAAATTCTTCTCATAGTCAACAAGTAATGCGAGTAACTCTGAGACTGTCTTCCCCGAGCAATGCATGTTGAAGTTCATCACAAAACCATTAACGTCCTTGTTAAGGGACCTGTTGATTAGGTTCACTTGCACATTCTCGGGGTAACCAAAGCCGATTCTGTAAAGTTGATCAAAGTATTCTTTCATCTCATTTACATAATCTTCTACTGGTTTACCATCACCATGTTTGCAGCTGTGTAATTTGTCAAGTGACTCATACAATTCAACTACAGGAGACTTTTCATAAGCCTTCTTGAGATCATTGAGCATGTCGTATGGAAAATAATACTCAAACTTCTTTTGCATCATTGGTTCCATACTTTGAAGCATTAAGCACGCAATCTCATTGTACTTAGCATACTCAGCTCTCCACTCTGCTTTGGCCTCATCAGTAGCAGTCGTAGCAGGCTCCTCAGGGCAAGGAGTATCCAAATAATCAAGCTTACCAGTCGCTCTCAAGACAATTATGAGCGATCTGTGCCAATCCTTAAAGTTTTTTCCAGTCAATTTGGCTCTTTCAAGATGACTCTTGAAAGCAGCATACACGGAGTTATCTGGTTGAGCCATTTCTACAGAAAAAGTTCAAACATTAGTATTTTCGATAATACATATTTTCAAGCAAACATAATACCCATGGATATATATTCATATAACCAACTTAGTTTCTTGAAAATCTAGGATCCAACTTTTCATAATTTCACTACGTCAGTTGATCTGCTAGTAATGAAGGTACAAAAGATGGTAATCTGTCGAACAATAATTGGCAAACAATTTTCCAATTCCTAGATCATTTATGGGATTTACTTCAAATTGATTCATCAATTTGCCTTGTAAGCATGTTTCATCCCATCTCATGCCTTAAGTTCTAGGTCTCACGCATCAACTTAACTAAGTCGTCTAACTTAGAAACTGCAAATTCTCCATGTGAGGTCTCACGCTCACTAGGAAATCTACCTTGTCATTAATCTTTGGCCTAGGTCTCACGCATACCAAAGAATAACTCCAAGTGTTCCTTATAGTTAGATGGCATGTGACTTAAATTTTCAGGGTATTTAATTTTGATGTGTAAATCAAAACATGTATAAAGATGCATGCACTCATCTTCGCAAGATAAAATTAAAAGCTTTTGTTTGAGGTATTGGGCTCACCAATCAAAGAAGAACCTACAATTATCATCCACTAAAGTGGAATTGAGGTAAATCACCCTTAAGATGATATTGTACATGTAATGGTAATGTAGGTAAGACGTCTTTAACGAACTCATAAGTGCATGGAAACCAAAGGTAGACTCTAGGCTCTTTCCAAACCTTGTTTCCATCACTATGAATTTGCTAAAAAAAATACTTACTTTCAAGGTCATATGTACAAAAACATCAATCAAGAAAAAGTTTATAACTTTCATCTTAAACGTGTAAATAAACTATAAATCTTGCTAGTCTCGCCTGGGAGCAAATTACCGTGTGAAGCGAACCACTACTAGGCACATAAGACTTTGCAAGAATTAAACTTTATCCCTTAAGGTTTCACCATTATTAGTCCAATTCATTTTCTTTTCAAAAATTACCTTTTTTATTGCTTACAATCTTGTCAAACACATAACAATAAAAACAAGTAATTATTATAGAAAACAAATACACAACTAATAAGCATAACAATTAAAAGGTGAAACAATTAGCCACATGCATACTTAATTAGATAAACCCTAATTAAATCAATTCTAGGTTTACATATGCGTATAATTAACTAAGACCCTCTTCTTCAAAGGAAGAAGACGTACATACATTGACGAATCAATTGTAGAGGTCATAATTAAATTATAGACCACATAGCACGTAAATTGATTTTATTACACTTGGCGTCTTCCCCAATTTTAGATCTATCTAATATAAATTGTGAAACAAGTACTACCAATTAAAAAAATCAAATAATCCATGACTAACATGCATGATTCGTCATGGATTCATGCATAATAATTACCATATAGTTCACATAAACATGTTGCAAACCTAGGGTTTCTAATCCAATTAATTAAAAAAAAATTAACCACAAACCCTAATTAGGGTTCATGGAAATCGATCCCCTCCCAATTTAGGGTTAGGGTTTTGATAATTTTCAAACCCTAGGTCTAAAACACCAACATGTATATCTAAAACAATTAAAGATACGTTTTTTATGGTTTTAGTAAGCAAATACATGTTATACATAGCTCGTTATGCCACTGTTAGAACTTTAATACCATGACTATCGTATATTATTACTAATATCATGTAGCACATATGCGGAAGCTAAGGATCTAGTATAACATATAAAGGTTAACTAAACATAAAGATAACGTACCGTATGCAATTCTAGATTCTTGAACAATTGAAGAACCCTAGTTAGGGTTTAATTAGATCAATGATAAACCCCTTACCTTTTTGTTTATCGACCTCTTGATAACAACTATAGTGAGTTGTTACTTCATTCTTGTACACACAAACTATAACGAATTAAAGAGATTGCAAGATCTAAGTAAAAGACTTTGTTTTTGAAAACAAGAAATTGAAACCCTAAGTATAGGGGTGTTCGATCGGAATTAAGCAAAGAAAAAGAGAAGGAAAACTTTAGGGTTATGTGTGTGCACAAAAGGTGAGAAACAAATAACCCTTGGGTTTGTATATATAGCCTAGTAAACTTGTTGTCCAAGTTTGAGTGGGATAGGGATTCCCCACCCCTAGTTCGACCGGCCATAGGGCCTTGGAAGGCATTCCGGATCCTTCTTGGTTATATATTTTATCCTTAGTCCTTTAACTTTACATTTAACGATAGTTAGTACTTACAATTAATAACTAACGACCGTTAAGTCCATTTTAGTGTTTTAAATAATCATATATACATAACATTTAATATATAATTATTATACTTTAATTCTCGTTTGTATTGTGTGCAATCCCGAGGTCTCGGGTTCGATACTAGACATTTACGTGTTAATATTTTAACCATATTTCAACATCTCTTTGATTTAACACTATTTATTTCTTCTCATATGAGGTTGCTACAAATGTAACTCTTTTCTTTATGTGCAGCTCAATGGCATCTTTCGTATCTTTGGCAATGAAGTGACTGAACTTCCTTTAATAGCAACAAGCACTAAATGTCAAGGATTGGTGAGCACGAAATATGATTCTTTTTTTAAAATGCCAAACTTGATGTCTTGGGCAAGTTTTGGTAATGGGTCAAAATAAGCAAAATATAGTGTACGTGGTGAATTGACGTAAACATATTTTATCTGTCATTTTTTGCTTTCTGATTATAAATTAAGATGATTTTATTAAATTCTGGCGTTTGAATATATTGATTTAGGAGTTTTGTTGCAAAAAAAAAGTAAACTTTGGGCAACTCTTAATCCATTTGAACTGTTTTAATTTCCCTTGCAATTATCATTCTAACCGTTTTGACCCGTTAGAGATACATAACCAGAGTAAACCCCATGTACAAAGAAACGGGTCAAAATTGTCACCTTTGTGGGATTGTGTGGAGTTTACTTCATCTAATTTACGTTAAATGGGTTTTGTAGGGTTATTTTCAAGCTCTGTTCTCTTGCATTGAAGAACTTCTAGCTTCTCTGAATGTCAAGATCCTAGAACTTCCTACTGCTAATGAAATGGACCAAGAAGTTTGGGTTTGAGAAGATTCCTTATGTAGAGGTTTGCATTTTTATTTGACACTTGCTATATTTTATAGACTTGGTTGATTATTAAAGATAGATTTAGGACTTAAGATTGATAATCAGGTAATCACACACAATTAAGCTCAAGAACCTAAATAAAACAGAACTTGAAAAAAATCAAAAACTACATTTACATGATAAATGACCATAATCATGTAATGAGAAACACATCTGCTACAGCAACCTTCTAAAAATTGTTATCCAAAAGTGTTTTTGCTCTTTAATTCATTAGATGATCTATATCACTTTCATTGTACTCAATACTAGAAATGATTATCCGTGACTTCAAATCACAATTATCAGACTCACAATTATCTTTTTAATGCAATTCCAAACACCCCTAACATGTGTTGGCAATTGCAACACTCTTCTTTTTTTGGTTCTATTAAAAATACTGCATTTTCTTTGTTGCTCATTAGTGTTTACCGCTTGCAGTTAAAGGAGTACAAAAAGAATTATTAGCTGATGGTTTTACAAGGAACCTCGATGATGTATAAGACTGTCCAGAAGCCTGAAACAAACAAGGATTAGTAAATGGTTAGCCAAGTTTTTTTGGGCCTGGTGTGATGGAATGTTGGCGATTGGCAATAAATATAAGCAGCAATGTTTTCTTTATTATTATTATTTTTTGTTATATAATTCTAGACATATATGGGAAAAGCAAGTACAGAACTAGCAAATATCTCCGGTGGGTATACAATTGAAGCTGGTATCATTTTTGAAATATTTAATGGGCTCGCCAATCAGACGTTTTTTGCTTGGAGGTCTATAATTTTGATTTGGAGTTATTGGTGATGACAATCAGAATACTCCATAAAATTTTGGAAGTCATATTAAGCAATGAGTTTATCCAATGAAAATTGGAAATATTTGACTTGATTGAAGTTCCAATCCATTCATTTAAGTGTTGAGATAAATAATGTTTGATAGATTATGGTCAATTATCGAGTTGCATGGTACCAGGCACTGGTCATGTTGCAAAATAACGGCTGCACTATTGACTTATTGAGGGCATGAAGTTAATTGGCCATAAATATTAATAACTGTCATCAATTGTCTTAGTTGTGTCTAATCTCTTTGTATACAAGTTCAATTATTTACTCTTTGTTAATCAATCTGACTTTATTAAGGATGTATAGATTATGACATGTCATTTGTGAAGGATTTATGACATGACTTATTTAGGTGGGCTAAATATGATAAACTAAGGCATAAAAAATATTTGAATTATTGGGTTGAACCCGAACCTGATATGCCTTAATATACGTTAGTTGTACCCAAAACCCGACCCTATTGGAAATTGGGTTTTTCGGGTCAACTAGGTAGACCTGTTATGGGGTTGTTAGCCTGACCTTTTACGGCATTATCAAGTCGGGTTGGGCCAACCTTTTGACACCCCTAGGTCTCTCGGTCCCCGAGTCCATCATTGATATAGATGTTTTCATGGTTCCTTGAAATCACCGGTAACATGTTGACATCCATGTCACATTTTTCACCATACATTATAACTCTTAACGTTTTTCCCGTGTCGTATGATCAATGAATTCTACATAGTTTCAAGTATTATTTTGTGCAAAATAGAAAATAATTTAATTTTAAATCAACAACTTAGAGTAGTAAGAAGATATCACATAAATGTGTGAGATCTCAAGCTAAATTCTTGCTAGGTACAAACAACTGGATGTGACCTCGGCAACCTCCTGAAATAGGAGGGTTTTACGTGGTTTGAGTATGTGTGACGGTGGATTCAAACCCCTATTATTCGGGAAAAGGTCGTAAACCAAGATTACCTAAATGAAAAAAAAGAAAAAGTAAAAAAAATATTGAGTAGTAAAAAAGAAATCAACGAGTGATGCGTGGGTTTTGCAACCTTCGCAATAGGTTTTACCTCTCAATGGATCTTGAGAAGCTTACAACCCCCACCAGACAGTGTACCTGACCGATGTAGTATATTGAAGTGTCAAGTTCCGGGGGATTGATCGTTCTCTCGGGGAATAGTGTCGTTAGGATTGAAAACTACTCTAATTTAGGTCTAAGGGTTGAGGGATGATTCTTTTTGTAATTTTATATTTTATGTAAGCAAGTAAAATCTCGGGTATTTGGAAGAGTGGGCGGAATTAGTTGCTAATCAACTAACCCAAATATCTACTATTGCAAATAAAATAAAATAACAAGAAAGGTAAATTGGTTGTGAAACTTATATGGAGAAAAGTGTGTTTACTTAGATTTCCTTACTCCCTAGCTATCTTTTGCCGGTTAATTGGTTTGTTACAATTGTGTGGATGACGGGTTGTATTCCTTTAAACCATTCATAGGGCCGTGTACGATCTTCCCTAACTCTATAAGCTTCTACTTCACTCCTATGTCAAGCCACTAAAACCTCCTAACATGGGATCACTAGAATTCGCTTATGCATTAAATACAACCATATAATCGTAGTACACATCCGATTCATGTTTCTTAAGACGTTCAAGCAAGTTACCGTATAGGAGGTTAGCCAGTTTTCTTAAGCCTAACATCGACATCACCCACCCGCAACAGTCAAAAACTAACCAACAACAAGTAATCAATAGCTAGGTTTCACTAGATCTAAGCAAACATAAGAAAAACCTAGCCTAGCATGTTAAAGTAAAGACAAGCATAAGATATAATCAAGCAACACATAGACATATTGATTGATTTGAAAGGATACTTATCTTTAATTGAAAATGGATGATTCAAGGGTGAAAAACCCCTGAGAATACAATAAACCACGACCTAGGGTTTATCCATAAAGTTCTCCCAAAAGTTACACACCTTATGAATGAAAATTAGAAAACTATATATAGATTTTACAACTTGATGGCCTAACGTTTTATCTTGTGACGCCGTCACCTCGCCGCCAAAACTCTTCTCGGATTGCTCAGATCCATTCTTGACGCCGTCCCTCTTTAAAACTCTCTGGGCCGTCTCTCTTTAACTTATAACGTGACGGCCTTGGTGAAATAACACGTGACACCGTCACGTGTAAATGCTTCAAAATCTTTCTGGCCCGTCAAGTGTAAAATTATCGACCTCTTTGTCAAAGCGTGACGCCGTCACCTCGTAAAGAGTGACGCCGTCAGGTACTATTTCCAGCATAAATTGAGACTTTGTCATTTTCTTCACTTTTATGCTCCAAAAACGTCCAAAATACCTTCTTTTCCAGATTTCTTCTCCAAAGTACCTAAAATGACAAAAGGAACGATTTAAGGCAATATTTGATCAAATAATTACGGATTAGGGCTTAGATGACCCCCTAAAAGCGTAACACTTTTCGCTTCATCAATGAGCTTTAAAGCTACTGATTCCTCACTTGTGTTTTAATGGATTAAGTTTATGTTGTAGTAGTGATGGAAAAAAATAGGGATCAAGTTTATGTTGCCAATTGCCAAAGAAAAAGTATTAGCTCTAATCGATGAGACGTTTGGCAAATTAACCAAAGTAAGAATGAATCTTGCACTAAACTTGTAAGATGGTTTGAAACTAACACAAAATGTAATGAATATACCTAAACAATTAGAACTTTATGTTTATTGTAATAGTATTTGTTTGCGTAATCATCTAAAATATCAAGTTGAAACATGGTTGACTTAAGAGCACCAAGTACGGTGGCTCAAGCCAAAACCCAAAAACGGTATCACGTCATGCCACTTCAACAAAGTATCCTTTTTCGCTCACACACCCAAAACCTCCTCCCTCATGGCTCAAACCAAAACAACTCTTTTAGGACCCAAATTAAAATACAAACTCAACACAAAAACCCAATTAAAATTAAAAAAACAAAAAATGAAAATATTCTTTTGGCTCAAGCCAAGGAATTAGTGAATGGTTTGGCATGGGGATACTTGGTGTAATGGCTTGGGTACACGTCGGATGGCGAGGGTGCTGAAACCACCATACTCAGCCCTCTACGTGGTAACAAACCCACTTAATTGCATTTCCTAATAACCGCAAAATTAGTTTTCACTTTTAAGCCATTTGTCCTAAACGTCATTTACTATCTTAACATATGGTACCGAACTAAATTTTTTGATGATGTATATAACCCGTGTAATACACAAATGTCTTTAATAATTTTTCTATTACCTAACAAAAAGAACGTTTATAGTTTATCAATATCTTGATCCTATTTAACTTCTTGAGTTTTATAGACTTAATTTACTTGGACCTTATATTTGTGTGTAAACTTAAATTTACTTAGCTAATAAGTTATGGCAAACTAGAAACATCATATTCATAAACACAAACAAACTTATACTAACAAAAAAAAGGCCTAAAAGTCTCGCCGCAATGAGCGGACTAGCCTATACATTAAACCAATTAGCTTTTAAATACATAATTGGTTAAGTTAGACGTTTCAAAGCTAAGATACAATCTTGTGGTAGTGTTGGTAGTATTGGCCTAATACCCTGTGTATGGTCCTTAGCCTTTCTGATACTAAGATACCATTTAAACTTAAACGCAAGCAAATCCCCGTTGTGGTGTGTTTTGCAATGACTATTAATAAAAGTCAAGGCCAAATATTTTAACTGAAACGCAAAATTATCAGATGCACAAAACCTTATATACATTATGATCCTTATCCATTTGACGATATGGGAAGTTATTAAAATACTTTGTTAGTTGAGTACAAGTAGGTATAAGTAAATTCTACCTACGTCTCAAAATATAAGTCTATTTTGACAATTTCAATATGACTTTGGCCTTAAATATTATCGTTTGTATTATAGAATACTTGATCAAAATTATACAATTAAAAATACATTTAGAATTCAATCCATCTATATATTATGAAACAACTATTATATAATACAGAGCAAAAATATTTAAGAACAAAGTTGGATTAAGAACGGAAAGAAATATACGTTTATTGAATATGAGAGAAAATATAAAGCTTGACAACCTTTGTGTTTACAAACTTATTTACATGAATGTTGCATTTTGATGCGTTTTTTTAGGTCTATAATAAACTACCAAGTTTTAAATTTATATTTTGCCGAACTAACCTATAGACTCTAAACACTAACGAGCAGTGTACCCGATCAATGTAGATAGTTTCTAGGTAAGCAAGGTGATCTATTGGTATTGTAATTACTAAACTAACTAGAAAGCAAGTAAATATTTTTGGGGTTTTAGCCTGAGAGGCTAATACGATTTTTATGTGTTTAATTAACTTAAATGCAAGAAAATAAATAACTAACTAAATACAAGCAAATTAAAGATAGATGAAGATCAGATAGGAAGAACGAGTTAGCCAAGTTTAATCCAATTTATAGTTATACATGCTTATGTCTACTTGTTTTAATTCATTCAATTGTTTAGTCGCCAATCCGATTATTAACCCTGTCACGATTAAATAACCTACCATCGTGGTGGGAAAGAGGACATGATCATAGTGACTCGTCTAGCATCAATTCTAACTTATTGCTTTAAACCATCTAACCTAGTTCGGTATTACACGCTACTAGTCCTATTAGGTTGTAGACACGTTCCGTTTATGCCAAACAATGATTCCTAATAAGGATTCGGGTTAACACGCATATAACTCAACCAAGGCAACCACAATTACAGGAAGTTAAGTCACATCAATTAAAGTTATAAGGATCATAACCTAGTTACATAGACTTCTACTAGTTATAAGCAATAAACAAGTTTTTATCGACAAGCACTATAACATCCCGTGATTTTCCCTATGATTAAAACGTTATTACAACGTCAATTAACCATTTTTACCCATGACAATTTTTTTTTTATATATATATACTTTGTCAATTGCAACGTTATTCACTATTTACCTTGGAACGATATTTACACATAAACCTTGATAACCTAAATGTCACACATAATTTAAAACGTTTATGTTTAAATAAATATACGTTTTGTCAATCAACCAAATACGTGTTTTATAATTACCGAGCCTACGACAATGTCCGTGATTACTCACTAATATTAATGGACCTCGACCCAACTCCCAAACTTTGCTAATCAGGCCTCTAAGACCCATTGGGCCTCGGCCCAGCTCAACTACACATATACACGGACCCTTAATTATTATTTTCTTTCTCTTGGGCCTGCTTCACCAACGAGCCCAACATAAGCCCAAAACCTTATATATTTTTCTTCATTTCGGCAGTCGCGAGTAACATTTGGTTTGGCCGTTTTTCTTACAAATTCGACTCACAACATATCCCTCTTATTACACACTCAATGTCATACATATTCCTTACACCATTTGTTTTGCTTCTACATCTACCCTTCCTACTCTCTTACACCATAATTATATTTCGTACACAAGTCTCATGCAAGAATTTAAATAAAATGCAAATAAACTAAACCTTTAGTACATGCCTATGCATTATATCATTTGGTGTCATATGTACAACAAAGCACACCCTTGTCCCTTGTAACATATCAAACGCACCCTACTATATTCATGCACACGTTTTTTTTTATAATTATTTACAACTTAAGTATAAACTTTTAATATACTCCCACTTGCTCCCTCCCTAGCTAACATGATGGTGTGAAGCTAGACTTGACAAGTCTAGTGAAACGTCACTCCACCTTTTGCATCTTTGGCTTCTTCTTTCCTGCTATTAACCGAACAAGTAAACAACACAAAACCAACTGGACTCCTCTTTTGTGATATATAATCGAAAAACAAAACAAGACAATGACCATGTGAAACTCTTATACTATGACAACACTCAACCTCTAACTCTCCACAATCCATGAGAGACCACGTTTTGAGTTCCTTTGAACACGTGTGTACCAAATGAGCTAGCAAACGAGAGTTTCTTACATTCCTTTTGTCTCGTTCCTTTTGGAAGTGATAAGGAAGAATCCCTGCATTCACACTCCACCTCTCATGTTATCACTCCACCTCTCATGTTATCTCTGATCTTCCTCACACTTGTCATGAACCAAATTCACTATATAAAGCTTGCATGCAAATCGACAGTACACACTCACTCTCATAATTCNGTGTACCAAATGAGCTAGCAAACGAGAGTTTCTTACATTCCTTTTGTCTCGTTCCTTTTGGAAGTGATAAGGAAGAATCCCTGCATTCACACTCCACCTCTCATGTTATCACTCCACCTCTCATGTTATCTCTGATCTTCCTCACACTTGTCATGAACCAAATTCACTATATAAAGCTTGCATGCAAATCGACAGTACACACTCACTCTCATAATTCACAAAACTCAAAACTAGTTTCCTTGTTTTGTTCCTGTTGTACGAGAAAGAAAGAAGGAAGAGCAAGAAGGCATGAGTTACTATTTCTCAAGTTCTAAGTCACTTCATTCATTGCTACGTGACGGGTTACAAGTTTTGGAATCATTGGAGTTGTTTGGCTTTGTTCCTCGTTCGTCTCTCGGTCGTCTTCCACTCCGTTTCACTTGATTCCTTCCCACCACAGTTGGGTGTAGTAAGTTTTCCCAAAACTCATTTCCATATGTACTCTCATAATCGTTTTCGGATAAGAATGTGGCATCTCATTTCCTTGCGTGGCTATGCATAAAGTGACACAAAAATATAAACTAGCATACACTTGTTTTGCAAACCAACATACACTTACATATATGACGAACCTAATAAGGTTTCGAAACTTGAAATAACTAAAGAGAACATGAAACCAAAGTTACCATAAGTATTGACTTGTTTGAGTTAGAACTCGTTAAAGACTTGAGTTATGTTTCAATCAAAACCCACTGTTGTCGCGGACCACAGTGGAGTGTCGCGATGTGTTTCGTCAAGTGTTATACCCATGTCGTGTGGCTTATTTGTGATCATCCGACCTAGCCTTGCAACACAAGTACTTAACTTGAAAAACTTGGAATACTTATACTCGTGTACATGGAAAAACAGTTTTGAAGAAGAACACAAAAACAAATACATGCAAACATACTACGCTCGACATACTGAAAGGAAACTTATAACTAAAACAAGACTGCCACAAATCGTTTAAATGTAATAAATCTGTAAACAATAACAACAAAGAGCTTGTAGCTCATTTGGTTGGGACGTTTGACTTTGAGCGAGAGGTTCCGAGTTCGAACCTTGTCCATGGCAAGTTTTGTGATTTTTGTTATCTCTGTATCTAGCTGCTTATTCTCTTCCTCCCTAGGAAACTTTTCTAAGAAAATATTTATGATTCTCTAAGAAAAGTTTCCAATTGTATAAGATCTTCTCTGTTTGCCTTTTGGTATCAGAGCCTAGTAACGAACTTGAACATGGAAAAACAGTTAAATGAGTTATCTAAAGCACCGATAGAAATCAGACTCGGATTTATGCAAACACCTGGATTACCAAAAGATGGAAAGTGCATTTCACTTCCAAGGAATCTTTTGCCAGAAACACAATATGTGTTATCATCTTCATCAGGAAGTAGAGTGAGCTTGTAGCTCATTTGGTTGGGACGTTTGACTTTGAGCGAGAGGTTCCGAGTTCGAACCTTGTCCATGGCAAGTTTTGTGATTTTTGTTATTTTTGCAACTTTGGCAATTTGACAGTTTCAACCCTTCAACTTTGCACCACTTACCATTTGTCCTAAAAGACTTTTATAAGCTTAAAACTATTATAAATTTTTTACACTTTCAGTCCCCAACTTCTAACAACTTGCCATTTTCTTAAAACTTTTGTAAGTTTTGAAATCTTTATTAAACTTTACATATCAGCCCTCTAGTTTTAGACTTGACACTTCTTACCTAAAACTTTTATAAATTTTATAAACTTATACATTCTACCAATCTTCCGTTAAAATAAATATGTATTTAAAGCATATAACTTAACGTTATTATCGGTTAACTTGAATATATATCAGGAAATGATTATGATTTACAAAACTCATCGATTCATTTAACTAGAGATAATCTACATTTACTACAAACTTTTGGTAAATTACACGTATTGTCATTATTCAAAACGAGGAAATATAAACATTTACGATACTTTATACATAAAGACAAGTTATATAGTATATAACTCTGTTCTTGAACATTAAGCGTTTTGCCACGCAAGCCACCTCTGCCACAAAAATCATTATGTCATATGACATTGTGTCAAATTACAATTCTCGATAAGTTAAACTTATCCTAGACTTCTATAATTATTCAGGTTAACTTGTGAAGTCATTTCCATTCTACTTCTGACATTACGTTATCTCTGTCTACCACTCCACTAAGGTGAGTCATAGCCCCTCTTTTACTCTTTTACTTGTTTTAAACATTTTGGGGGAGATACATGCTCAACTACTGTTTTTACTATTACAAGTATTCGTTAACTATTTACATATGACTGTGAGTTCCATAACTCCTTTTACCTGTTTTAAACTACTTTCGGAAGAATTACATGCTTATTTCATATAAACTTTACTAGTTTACACATTTTATATCTCATGAAGAGATACCTGCTATAAACATGATTATAAATGATTTATCAACTGTATGCTATACTTGACATCTATTGCCTAAGTTTGCTATTACCAAAAGTCCCTCGATCATGAACCTTAATCACTTGTAGGGTGAACGTAAATAGTTGTGGATAGATCTATTTGGGACTGACAATCCCCGTTTGGTTTGCTAGAGGAAAGCCACCGAACGCACTTTATTGTTCTTATAATAGGTTATTGGTAAATACCTATCTTGGGGGCCTTATTACTTTCCGTCATATTATTTATATGATTGGCTGTTAATCGTTGCGTGTCATGAGGCTTAGGGCAATAGAACGGTGGTACTGTGGTTGCAACACAGTACTACAAATGACTGATGTTATGGGCGTAAAATGCTGTAGCCCACTGATTTATTGAATGATTAATTTGTATTCACTATATAGCAGGAATCCACTATTACTTGATAAATCATGACAATTATTTTTGGGTTGAGCCAGTAAGGGCAAACCAACAAACTATCTTTTGATTGACTTTGATTTTGATAATCAACTGTTTTGACTATAAACATTATGGATCTACTCATACTTTGATTTTGATAATCAACTGTTTATTATAACCGCTATGGACTCATAAACTCTTTGACATTGGAAATCAATATTCAACTTATAAACTCTATGAACTCACCAACCTTTGTGTTGACACTTTTAGCATGTGTTCATCTCAGGTCCATAATGAGCAAAGATGGCGCGGAGGAGCACGGATACTTATGAAGGCTATAAATATTACTATCATTCGAAAACTTATTTATTTTTGAAAGCAATGGGACCTCATTTGTACAAACTCTGATATTTACAAAATTCGAATGATAAATCTTTTAAAATGACTAAAATGACAATCATTTCTACTATTAAACTGTTGTGCTATGAAGTAACACCCATTCTAAATTCCGCTGCACTTTTTGAAAATTGGGGGTGTTACAAGCACCCAATCCAATAACAAAGTAAATCAATCAACACAATCATATAAACTAATAAAACTTCATAAACATGGTTAACACCTAAGGGTGTTAGCCCATAATCTCAGCAAAAGATATAGTGTACATCAAAATTAAACATAAGAAATCCATAGACAAATTTTTTATGCTAACCGAATGATACACAAAGTTAAGTATTGAGATGTTCTTCATCGATCTTCGATGATGGAAGGAGGAGGTGTTAGGGACGTTTTTGGGGTGTCCCCAGTTGATAAAAGTGATGCCAAAGTCGTTTTAGGGCTTTGGTATTTATAGGATTAAGCAAGAGTAGCCTCCAAGGTTTACCAAAAATAACATGCTGCATTTCCGACCCCGATACGGTGCATCCATTAACCTTATGCACTGCGTCTCCTTTATAAACAAATAGGTTTCCTTTTTCTCTTCGCGTGGCCGCTTGAATCACCTAAAACGGAGTCCGGATGAAGATTTTATGACCAAAACAGTGAAGCATCCTCTAAAGTTGTTACGTAAATGTTATTTCTTCATTTGGCTTCGATTCTTCACTTGGTTTCTCGGTTGAGGCTCATATACGGCGTATCTCAAGGATTAGATACGCCGTACTCAATGTACTCCCGTCTTGGTCTTCAAATAGCTAGGGCTTCTATACGGCGTATCCTAAGAATCCGATACGCCGTATTCATCAAAGTCAGGCAAGGTCTTTAAATCTTCTAAGTATATGGATACGGCGTATCTAATTAGCATTGATACGCCGTATTGAGTGTCTGATCAGTAGGCTTTCTTTAATATCTTCGTTTTAGCTCCAAAACACGTCTTTTTCCATAACTTTATCCAATTGCTCGATAATAACTGAGATTTACAAAAATAAGCGATTAAGTATCAAATCTCATAAAAATAATATAAAACAAGCAATAAACATAGGATAAATGATGCTAATAATATGTCGTTATTTGATGTCATCACATTTGCTAAATCATAGATGGGCCAAGATGCCTGATTGACACCTTCATTCCAGAACCTTGACAGCCGACACATTTCATTGAAGCGCCTGACTTTGACCCGTTACTATGGAAAGGCATGACTTGTGATTATTCTTTGAATGTACTACTTTACGAATAAAATATACGTTTATCGACTATGAAAGAAAATACAAAGCTTGGTAACCTTCGTGTTTATAAACTTATTTACATGAGCAACCCGTTACACTGGACGGGCATGACTTGTGATTATTCTTTGAATGTACTACTTTACGAATAAAATATACGTTTGTCGAATATGAGATAAAATACAAAGCTTGACAACCTTCGTGTTTACAAACTTATTTACATGAATGTTGCGTTTGCTAAATCATAGATAGGCCAAGATGCCTGATTGACACCTTCATTCCAGAACCTTGACAGCCGGCACATTTCATTGAAACGTCTGATTTTGACTAACCTTGATATAAACAAATGAGTTGACCTAACCATATGACCACAGTTACAAATGGTCAGTCTGCATTATGCTTCATTTCTAACAGTTCAAATGTGAATATTAAAAGATTTAACAAAAAGGAAACATATCAACCTAAATTTAAGCTGATCCAAACAACTCATATAACTGATTACCTGATATAAGTACTTTTGAGTGTTTAATGAGCCTGCATATTCGCTTAACTATGACTAAAAGCACTTATGTTTAAGAAGATAAACACTTTAGAATGCTAATCCAAACACCCCATTTACTAATTATCTGCATATATATATCATAATCCTATTGAAACCTCACATTGCTGTCACATGGATCCCCATATGGATCAGTAAACTGCAAATATGACTTGACTTACTCTCCAAGGACTATAGTTGTGTGTAAAAAAAAGTATCTCTCCTGGATTTCCTTGCACGATTTGTTGAGAGATTCATGATCTTTTCCAAGTTATAAATTTAGCTAGAAACAAAAGACAATAAAACAAAGTGTCTTGTTAAACTCTCAGAGTAACAAATGATGGAATAATGACACCGAAAAGCCACATTTAGTGTCACGAGCTTTTTCATCTAACACATTTCACTATAAGATTATAGGAAAAAACCAATATCAGAAGTGCCCTTTGTGTCTTCGGTAAGTTCTTCAACTGTATTTTTAAATTTTTGTGTCCTTTCAGTTTCATCTATGGGTAGGGATATGACGGGGGATTGAACTGTAAGGCGACCAATGACTCCTTGTTCTAGGTGTGGAAAACTAGAAGGGGGGGGGGTTGAATAGTTTTGCGTCCTTTTTAATTTATAAAAACTTTGGTTTCGAAAACTTCGATTCTAGCTTTATGTGATCTTAACTTACTTACACAATTATAAACAACTATGTCTACGAAAGTATAAAATGACAAGTACGTAAGTAAGTAAATAAGAAGATAGAGATAGAAAGATAGCACCGTGAGACAAAGGATTTATAGTGGTTCGGCTACGAATCTCCTCTTCGTCCTACTCCACTCCCCGAGCACCTAACTCGAGAGTTTTCTTCACTATGTCAACAAGCTCCCTTATGGCGGAGAAACCTTACACACCTTTGCTTACACTGTTTAACGACACCAAGCAAAATGTCGAGTCCTAATACTAGCTAGAACCAATCTCACAACTCTTCACGACTTATCACAACTTCTACACAACTTATGCACACCACAACTACTTAACAACTTCACTACTTATACTTCACGACACTACTTATTCTTCACTACTTCTCTTCACAACTAACACTACTAAATCTCCTAATTATAATCACACTAAACCTTTATAAACAATATACACAACTACTAATATTATCTACAATACTTCTTTAACTTGTTGTTGAAGGAGTATTCTTCTCTTGCACTTTGGATGATGAGGAATTGAATCACTTGTAACAAAGACTTATAATCTTATGATCAAAGGATTTAGAAGGATGTTTAAAATGGATTTGGACTGAAAATATTCGTGCAAAAGGTGAGGAAAAATGCAGGATTGAACCTGTATTTATAGGCAAAGAAACCTGACAACAGGAGCGTGCCAGCCCCCTTAAATGGTGGCCGGCCCCCTTAAAATTAAGGGGGCCGCCCCTTATAATAAAGAGGGCCTCCCTCCTGTAACGGCCAAATTTCTTAGTCTTTTCTGGAGAAAGTTTATTTGGTGAAAAACTAACTGATTTTGGTTAAAAATTTGAATTCATATATTTGTTATGAATTAAACATTTTCTTTAATTACCAAAAGTGTTTTTCAAAAATATATAATATGTTTATATGATTTAATAAACTTTGTAATGTTTAAATAAAAATCCCTTTGATCATAAAATGTATTAGACATTTGTTTATTCATACCTTAAGTGATATTGTTGGATAATGTGATATTTGTAACTAAATACTTGTTTACGTAGTAATTTTACATTTAACGTTTTTACATTTTGTGATCGTCAAAACATAGGGATATCGAAAAATATCAATAACGTTTTTACGCATT
This sequence comes from Artemisia annua, assembly GCA_014162995.1. NCBI lineage: Eukaryota > Viridiplantae > Streptophyta > Magnoliopsida > Asterales > Asteraceae > Artemisia > Artemisia annua. Next base: position 109,442 of record LBNU01033751.1, read on the forward strand.
ATTTATATCAACAATCTCCCCCTTTTTGATGATTACAAAATCTAAACTCATTAAAACAAAAATTAAGATATATACAAGTATTTAGTGAGTTTATATCATTTCTCCCCCTTTCTGTTAGCATCAAAAAGGTTATCCCGACAAGCGTTGAGATCCCCCTTGACGTATACTCCCCCTCGTTTTGAGGTCATAAAAGAAATCGAGATATGGAATGCTTGCAAAAATATTTAGAGCACAAGCAATATATATATATGATGCAAGTAATACATATAGTACAAGAGAACTAAATATAAATTCATGGAAATAAAACATATTCATTAATAGAATTATTAAAGTAGATTATGTTAAAAACATAATCTTTGGTTCATGAGCATACATTTATGCTTTTCTAGTAAACTACACTTAGAAAATACTAAATTGCCAACTTGAGGTCTCTTGGACTTGTTGGGGTCAAAAGTTTTGGTGATTTTATTGGGAAGGATGGAGGTTTGGATTAGTGATTTGACGGTGATGGGTATGGAGTGTTTGGTGGTGGTGAGTTTGGAGCGGAAGGATTTGTTTGAGTTAGTGAGGGTGATGGAGAAGTCCTAGTGAGAAGATACTCAATCCATGTGAAGTGTTCATTCAATGCAATGGTTTGTTGTTGGAGAAAAATGCAACAAGGACAATTGTTGACATGTTTCTTTATTTGATCTTGGTTATGGGGTGATGATGGTGAGCTAGATGGAGGAGGATCCAAATTGCGTTGAGCAAGATGTAGGGCAAGAAGAGCACTAAGCTCATGAGCTTCTTAGAGCTCTTCAACAAACCTTTTTTGTTCAGTGGATGGTGATGATGGAGTTGTTGAGTTGTAATTTGGCATAGGATTCATGTTTTGTTGAGAATGATGGTTATTGTCTTGAAATTGAGTATGTTCCTCAAAAGGATCATTAGGTAGGAATGAGTGAGATGATTGTGGAATTTTGTTAGTAAGGGTGATGGTGAGGTTGTCTTGTTGAGCCAAGAGAGTGGTATTATTTGGGTAGTCATAGAAATTTGATGGAGGTATGGATGAAAGAGATTCTTCATGAGTTGATGGCATTTTGAAACAAATGTGGAGTAAAGATTGCTTCGACTCCTATGAGAAACAAATTATCCTAAGAAACAATCTTTAGTCTCCTTGAATTAACTTTGCTCACTTCTAAGTGTCATATATAAGTATATATTGGATTATATATATATAGATAACGAGAGTGAGATTATTATGCATGATTTTGAGAGAAATGTTTTTATCATTATTCAACAATGAGTTTTCCTAATCGTGATAATGATTTTGAAATGAATTGAGGTTTTTCCTTGAAAGTATAATTATGCAAACAAAATGTCTCAATTCCTGATTTTGTGCAAAATAGAATCCTAGACTCAGATTTGAGAAGAAAAAAAAAATTTCAAAGTCTTAGATGGCCGGCCCCCTTAAAGTGAGGCCGGTCCCCTTAAATTTAAGGGGGCCGCCCTTATAAATTTAAGGGGTCCGCCCATCTGACAAAATAAAATTTCTAGAATCTTGATATTTCAGAAATTTAAGAAAGTTCAATCGATTTGTTCCATCATTCCTAATCCTAAATGCAAGTGGTTAAATAATTCACGCTTAAGGGACTTAGTAAATGTGTCGGCAATGTTATCTTCCGAAGCAACCTTTTCTATTGTTATGTTTCCTTTTTGCACATTATCCCTAAGGAAGTGATGACGTATTTCTATATGTTTAGTCCTAGATTTTTGAACGGGGTTCTTACTTAAATCTATAGCTCCTTTGTTATCGCACATAATAGGAACATTTTCTAACCTAATGCCATAGTCTACGAGAGCTTGTTTCATCCATAGTGCTTGTTGACCTGCCTTTCCGGCGCTTACGTATTCGGCTTCGGTGGTAGAAATAGCAAGAGTGGTTTGCTTCTTCGAAAACCAAGATGTTAGACAACATCCCATAAACGTGCAAATACCGCTAGTGCTCTTTCTATCTACGTAGTCTCCCGCCTGATCCGAATCCGCATAGACAATGGTTTCTATGCCGGATCCCTTAGGATACCATAATCCTAAGTGTATAGTACCTTTAATGTATCGGAAGATACGCTTAACCGCTTCTAGGTGAGAGGTTTTGGGATCCTCTTGAAAGCAAGCACAAAGGCAAACACTAAACATGATATCGGGTCTACTTGCCGTTAAGTATAGTAAACTACCTATCATTTCTGTGGACATGGGTGTCTTAAGTGGCTTAGCGTCTTCTAGTCCAAATTTCTTAAGCATTTGCTTAATATACTTAGATTGGTTAAAAAATATTCCATCTTCTAATTGTTGTATTTGTAATCCTAGGAAGAAGTTTAGTTCTCCCATCATACTCATCTCAAACTCATCATGCATGATTTTGGCAAATTCATCACACATTTCTTGACAAGTCGATCCAAATATAATGTCATCGACATATATTTGAACAATGATGATATTTGGGTCACTTCTTTTAGTGAATAGAGTGTTGTCTACCATTCCCATGGAGTAATTATGTTTAACCAAGAATGCTTTTAGTCTATCATACCAAGCCTTTGGAGCTTGTTTAAGACCATATAAAGCTTTCTTTAGTTTGTAAACATAATCAGGTTTTGCGAAGTCAATGAATCCTAGAGGTTGTGCCACATATACCACCTCATTGATAAAACTGTTAAGGAATGCACTCTTCACATCCATTTGGTATAACTTAAAGTCTAGGGCGCTGGCGTAGGCTAAGAGTATTCTAATGGATTCTAATCTCGCTATAGGGGCATAGGTTTCGTCATAATCAATTTCTTCTTGTTGATTATTGTGACATTTCTCAAAAATTCATGTCTTATATTTTAAATAATAGTTTATTTAATAACTATTCTATTTCTAATAAATTAACTTCGTAGGAAGTTATCCGTGTACATCCAATTCTTTCGACCACGACTATATATGTCAACTCTACATTTCTTGTACTCCACTATTTTTTTTTCCTTGTAATCCTAATTTAAAAAGTTACTTTCACTTTTATTTTAGGAACTAATTACTTAAAACTATCAAAAACGTATAACTACTAAAGCATTCGTAGTAATAATGTGAAAGTTATTGAAAAACTCATCATCTACTAAAATTTTATTTTTATAATTTTTACAATAGTATTTCATCACTATGGTACCATTAAAAATTATTTCTAATTAACCCGGTACCCGAATTCGTCAAAACTACTCGAGCTATGCACTAAACGGTACCCCGTAAAAACAAAGTGGGGCAAAAGTTATACAAGCCACCACCTCCCCATGAGGTGGCCGGCCATAGTGTGTCTCAAGGACACATGGACTCCAAATATTACACCAACTCCATCCACTAACTCTCTTCTCTACCAAACTTTGCATGTACACAAGTTTAGTTCATAAAAATTTTTCTAACTCTCTCTTGCTCCTCTCTTGGCTCGTTCCATTCTCAAGACCATCAAGAAATCATAATTTTTGAAGAACAAGTATATACAAGTGATTATAAACATCCATTACAAGGTTTTGAAATATAAACCTATGGATTAGTTAAGGTTTTCCTCATAATTTACTAGTAATCTTCCAAGTGAGTGATTCACTAAACTTTCATGTTCTTGGTATATTTCTACCACATTTTAATTAATTTTTATATGCATGCAAGTAGATGTAATTTGTACCACTCAAATCTTATGTTTTGTTAAACTTATGATATGTATATATGTAGTGTTTTGGTGTAGAGATGTTTTGATGTTATTTAGGAACCCATGACACCTTGAGGAGGTGTTTGGTAGTTTATGGGATTGTTGGATTGGATTGATGATGAAATTAGATTAGTTATAGGATGAGAAAACCATTTTTGACATTAAAAATAAGCTTCTGGTCATCTTTAAAAATACAGAAAACTCAGTAGGTTTGAACCCATTTTTGACCTAAGATAAAGAAAATACACTTTAAGATGAAGCCATGGCCGAAAGAACGGGTAAAAACGGATTTATAACGAAAAAGTTATGTTAAAAACAAGTTATACCAAATTTATATTGAACCATTTGGGACAGCCTGGACATTTTTATAAAATCTGGAAAACTCAGCAACTCATGACTTATTTTTGACAAGGTACTCAGAAAGTTAAGAATAAAAGGAAACCATTGCAAAAAGAACGGACTAAAATGAGTTTGAAACGAGAAATTTACGCTATAAACAAGTTACAAGTGTTTTCTTATAAAATCTGAAAATATGTTGCTGATGTAATAAGGTATTCAATGAAAACAGGCCCCTAACCTTCATTAAAATGTACCAACATGATAAAAATGTATTAGTACTTGTTTAGAGCTAACCGGGGATATAAAATTTTTGAAAAACGGACTTATAACGAATTAGTTATGATTTTTCGAAAGTTATTGTTTCACTAAAAATACCAACAACAAGTAATATTCATTATTACCTTATACGAAGATGTAAAATTATATTTTCGACAAAAATATATTTTTGAGTACAAAAGAGTGGTATAAATGACATATACATTTGCATTCATAACATCTTTCTTGGGCTTACCGATGAAATGTATCTTGTCCACTTTATTATTATAACTCTATG
>LBNU01033754.1:32788-62349 GCA_014162995.1 Artemisia annua
TCACCGAATAATCCAGTTGAATGAATTGAATGAATTCCGAGATCAAGCTTATGAAAATTCTTTGATTTATAAGGAGAAAACAAAACGGATTCATGATTCAAAAATCAAAAATCGTGTTTTTAATGTCAGTGATCAAGTTTTGCTTTTTAACTCAAGGTTAAAAATATTTTCTAGAAAGCTAAAGTCCCGTTGGTCTGGACCGTTTACCGTTGCCCAAGTTTTTCCTTATGGTACTGTTGAACTTTTTAATCAAAATGGGGAACATTTTAAGGTAAACGGTCATCGTTTGAAACACTACTTTGGAGGGGATCTACCATTGGTGATCACGGATCTCCAAACTTTCCCCAAGGACAACTAAATTCGGGGATAGAGTCAAGCTAAGTGACTCGATGATCAAAAACAAAGCGCTTCGTGGGAGGCACCCCATGATTATCCATCCATGTTTTTTATCTAATAAGTAACGCGAGGAGGGCGACCTTTTCCAATATTGTGTTTGCTTGGTTGTTTGTGTTTGTGCAGGATTTCCCCAATTCATGATGACTCTCGTGCTCGTGGATCGTCTCATCTCCACTCGAGTCCCATGTCTTGCTGCTTGCTTGGAAATCCTATATCCAAATCTTATCGACTAATGGTATCTTTGGCATACCTAATAAACGGCCTTAGATTTATTGTTTGGATTACCCTTACCTTGAAAACATTGAGGACAATGTTTATCTTTAGTCTGGGGGGGGGGGTGAATCTTCGATTTGATTGACCTAGCACTTTCATCTTTGTCGTTTACTTACGCAACCCCGTTTTTCCCCAAAAACCAAAAAAAAATTGTAAAATTTTGAAAAATTTTCAAAGCAAAAAGCACAAAAAAAAATGAGAAAAATATATAAAAACTATGCAAAAATAAAATAAAAGTTTTGACAACGCGTTTGACTTTCCTACTAGGTAAGAGTGAGAATAAAAATTTTGACTTGATCCGGGCGTGTTGAGCTCTAGCATGTTCCCTTAACCAAAGATGATCATAAAAGCTTTTGCTAGTTTTGTACACAAGGAGCTACTCTTTTGTCGGCTCTCGTACTTTACTTTATAAATTATCGGCTAAGTATCCGCGGATTTCATTATTTGAGATTTTCAAAATGCGGAGAATGAGATATGATAGTGTTTATTTAGAAGTTAGNAGTATGAGTCTAGATTCAGCGAGTATCACTTTTGTTTTGGTCTAGCGAGTATGCTCTAAGGTTTTGCGAGTATAGCGAGTATGGGTTCATTTTTGTATGTTGCGAGTATGGCTTTGATGCATGTAGAGAGTATGGTCTCATTCTAGTTCTTAGCGAGTATCAGTTATAGTTTTTGCGAGTTTTAGTCTTTTAGAGTCAAGTTTAATTAGTTTTGAGTTCGAGTATCAATTGTTCATTAGAGCCGGACTTGGCTTTTATTTACCTCATCGTCTTTACGAGTGAGGTTTCATTTCTTTAACTTCTTAGCGACACTCCGTCGAAATTTCTTAAAATCTTTTTAGTTTTATTTTAATTTAGTCAACCTTCTTTTCACATTAGTTTAAGTTTTATTACGTTAAATCTTTTATCGTATCTTTAGTTTAACTTTTCTTTTAGTTAATTAAAAACAAAATTCCAAAAACATTTTCCTTTTTACTTTCTTTTAAATTTTAAAGTTTTAATCTCATTTTTCTTTTGTTTAATCTAGTTTTATGTTTTCTTTTGTCATTCAACTTATTTCTTTTATTCTCGTACTTTATTTCTTTTAAGTTTTTAACAAGTTTGGTAGTATAATTAAAAGCAAATCACATCTTTTAAAACCAATTCATCTCACATAACTCACGACTCGAGTGACAAGATCAATTTCAACCCTCGTTGGGACAACGATCCTCGTGGTAAAAGCTTCACCGCTTATTCTGCCTCGATCACAGGTAATCAATAAAATGACTCTGCTGCTAAGGAAGCTGATTCCCAAAAGGAGTTTGTGTTGATTGAAAAATTTGGCCTTGGACCAAATATTTCTCCTACACAGGAGGAAAGGAGCTCACAAGATGAAGTTGTCCAAGATTCTCCTAAAGGAAGTGAGAGAGTACAAAAAGTTAATGAAGTGGTAGAAAAACCAAAGGAAACTACTTCTAGCAGCAGTCTTCATAACTCTACTGCTAATGAACACTCTGCTGCTGGACCTAGCAACACTACTGCTACACACAAGTTTCCAACTTTTGATTCACAGGGTATATCTTTTGCTGATCCATCATACCCTGATGATTCCACTACACCTAGTTTGACAGAGATCTATTCTGACACTGATGATGAGGCTCTTAATCCTCAAATCTTTGGAGCTGCAGCAGATGTTACTAATTTGGAATCCAATATTCCAGTTAGTCCAACCAAAACTACAAGAGTTCACAAAGTTCACCCCAAAGAAAACATTTTGGGTGATCCATCATCAACTGTGCAAACTAGGAGGATGACTAAAGAGCAAAAAGATATCTTACACAAAGCTTTCTTTGTAAGATCTCTTCATCAAAGAAACAGTCATAAAGATCTGCAAAACTGTCTATTTGCTTGTTTCCTATCACAAGTTGAACCCAAAAATGCCTATAAAGCATTACAAGATTCAAGCTGGGTAGAAGCCATGCAAGAAGAGCTTCTTCAATTCAGATTACAAGAAGTTTGGACCTTGGTGGATTTGCCTAATGGAAAAAGGGCAATTGGTACTAAATGGGTTTTTAGGTGTAAAAGAGATGAAAGAGGAATTGTGATCAGAAACAAAGCAAGGTTGGTTGCTCAAGGATACACACAACAAGAAGGTATTGATTATGATGAAGTGTATGCACCAGTGGCAAGAATTGAGGCCATAAGACTGTTTTTGGCTTATGCTTCATACAAAGATTTTGTTGTATATCAAATGGATGTTAAAAGTGCTTTTCTGTATGGGGAAATCAAGGAAGAAGTTTATGTGACACAACCACCTGGTTTTGAAGATCCAGATTTTCCTGACAAAGTTTACAAGGTTGAGAAAGCACTATATGGATTGCATCAAGCTCCCAGAGCATGGTATGAAAAGTTATCAACTTATTTGCTGGATTGTGGATATGAAAAGGGTAAAATTGATAAAACCTTATTCATCAAGAAGAACAAAGGTGATATTTTGCTGGTTCAAGTATATGTAGATGATATCATTTTTGGTTCTACAAGCAAAGCTATGTGTGAGGAGTTTGAGAAGATCATGAAGAATAAATTTTCTATGAGTTCCATGGGTGAACTTACATTTTTCTTGGGCTTGCAAGTGAAACAACTGCATGATGGTATATTCATCAGCCAAGATAAGTATGTGGCTGACATTTTAAAGAAGTTTGGATTTGAAGATGCCAAGCCTGCAAAGACAACTCATGAGAAAGATAAGCCATTGATGAATGATGAGTATGGCAAAGAGGTGGATGTTCACTTGTACAGGTCAATGATTGGTTCATTGATGTACCTTACAGCTTCAAGACCAGATATTATGTTTGCTGTATGTGCTTGTGCAAGATATCAAGTCAATCCCAAAGAATCACATCTTAATGCTGTAAAGAGAATCTTTAGATACTTAAGGTATCAACCCAAATTGGGGCTTTGGTATCCTAAGGATTCACCATTTCATTTGGAAGCATACTCAGACAGTGATTATGCTGGGGCTAGCTTGGATAGGAAATCCACAACAGGAGGTTGTCAATTTCTGGGAAGCAGATTGGTGTCATGGCAATGTAAGAAACAAACTGTGGTGGCAAATTCTTCAACAGAAGCAGAGTATGTAGCTGCTTCAAGTTGCTGTGGTCAAGTACTTTGGATGCAAAACCAATTGCTGGACTATGGGTACAATTTTATGAACACCAAAATTTTCATTGACAATAACAGTACATTGTGCATCATCAAAAATACTGTTTTTCATTCTAAAACAAAACATATTGAGATAAGACATCATTTTATCAGAGATTGCTATGAAAAGAAACTAATTCAAGTTGTTAAAATTCATACTGATCTAAATGTTGCTGATCTACTTACCAAACACTTTGATGTGGGTAGATTTCAGTTTTTAGTTGCAAGTATTAGTATGAGAAATCTTTGAAAAACTTATCTCATTGTGTTTTTGAAAAGTATTGTAAAAGTATTTTGCACTGTTATTGGTCTAACAAGTTTGTTTCTACTGCTGATTACACTCTGCTGCTAATACTCTACTCTACTGCTAGAGTATGACTTAGCAGTATAGTGCTCTGTTTGTATTTGTGTTTTGGACTAATCTTTTGCAAGGACAGTTTAAGTGTTAATGATGTTCTTTTGAGCTAATGGACATTCAAAGATTGCACTGAAGTTAAAGAAGAACAGTGATAATTCATTAAAAGGATGATCATTACAAGCAAAAGAAAATTACAAAAGGCTTTCAAAACACAAAATAAAACATTCACATAACCCTAAACACCTATCACATGGGACGTTTCCCTTTAGCATTGGAGTCTCTTTTCTCCTGTTCTTGAGCAACATGGGCAAGAGCATCTATCAAGGATTGAGAATCAGACATGGTTCTATTTCTTCCCATGGACTGAGTTGCAATATCCCACACTCTTGGACACACCAAGCCTATCATAACTCCATGTGATTCAGATGGTCCCTCTGCTTTTGAAGATTGAGTGTGAGAAGGAGGAACTGATGCTGATGGTTGTGGAGAAGGAGGAACTGGTGCTTCTGCTTGGGTCTTTGGAGGAGGAACTGGTGCCTCTGGTGGTGAAGGTTCTGCTTGTAACTTCTCCAAATGCTTTCTCAAGGCTTTCACCAAAGCCTTTGGGATTTCTTGTGCCAATGAGGAGTTCATGTGTGGTCCTTGTGGTGGATAAGTTGGTTGTGATGCTTGTGGTGGATGTGATGGAATTGGTACCTGGTAATCTCTATGATAAGGAAGGTATTTTGCATTGATGTCATGTTGGAATTTCCGGGCTTGTTCCTTAGTTCTGCTACCACGTCTGGGTGGTCGATATGGTGGAAGATATGGTGGAAAGGGTGGATTGTTTGACACTGTGTCTGAAGAGTCTGATGATATATTGATTATATCTTCATTGTCAGACATTGTGATTGTTTTGGAAAAGATTGGCGATATTGATTAGGTTTTGTGGTGTTTTTGGAAGAGATTATGGTTTGCTTGGAATATCAAGTGGATTTGATCCCCTTTTTATTGAGGATCAATTAGACCTTATGGAAATTAATGAGGAGTTGGTGATTTGTATTAAATTTTTAGTAACTGCCTTTTATTGAAGATATTTGATTCGATTTTTGACTTTTTGACCAAACAAAGTCAAACTACTGCTTGGGTTCATAAGCAGTAGTCAACTCTGCTGCTAGTTATAGGACTCTGCTGCTGGGTGTCTGCTGCTACAAGTTGAAGTTGAAGGACGGTTATGTAACTTCTCCTAAGCAGTTTATAACCTAATTGAATCACCTTTTCTCTACACAATAACCACGAATTGCAGTTTAAAAACCAACCCACTCTCCATTATCCTCCAAATTCACAATCCCCAAATCTCAAGAACCCTAAATCATGGACATCGATCGAACATGGGCCAAAAGTCATAACATTGTGGCAGCACTTGACACAGATGTTATACCCTCTGAATTCACAGATATGGCAAACTTTCTAAATGCTTCATCTCTTCAGTATGCATTAACTGTGAATCCAACCATTTATGCTGCTCACATCAAACAATTTTGGCAAACTGCAAAGGTCAGAACTTTGAATGAAGAACTTTGTGTGAGGGCATATGTTGATACTCAAAAAGTGATCATTTCTGAAGCTTCTATTAGAACAATCTTGCTCCTTGATGATGAAGGAGGCACACAGTGTCTTGGAAGGAATGAGCTTTTTGATGGTTTGGCAGCACTGGGTTATAGGAGGACAAACAATAGTTTAAAATTTCAAAAAGGTCTTTTCTCTACTCCTTGGAAATTTTTAGCCCATACTTTATTGCATTGTTTGAGTCCTAAAACAACTGGGTGGAATGAGATTAATGCAACCATAGCATCTGCTATGATTTGCTTAAGCAAAGGAGACCCATTTAATTTTTCAAACATGATTTTTGAGGGCATTGTTTTTAGTGTCAAAGAAAAAGGAAAATCTTTTCTTTATCCAAGGTTTATCCAATTGTTTATAAATGATCAAATAGAAACAACCAGATCCCATAGGGCTATTTATAAATCAACAATAATGGGATCTGTGTCTTTTAGTTTTTTGGTCAAGATTAACAAAGACTTTTCTGGTGAAAATACACCACTTACTCCTTATATGGTGGAAGTTATTGAAAATGCTCAGGGTGAAGGATCAGGAACTCCCACTGATTCCCAACACACACCCACTTTTGAATCACCATCCCCACAACCTTTAAAGACCTACAAACGTAGGAAAGCCTCTAAGAACACTGAGTTACCCCAGACCAGTGTTAGGATGGATATTGTACCAGATGGGGCTGTCACAGGTGATGGAGGTGACATGTTGGTGAGGGCTAACACTACTGCTTCTAGCTTAGCAGCAGAGCAGGATAGTGTTAACATAAATAAGACCCAATCCAAGGCAACATCTAATGTGAATGATTCTAATGAGTCAAACACAGGTGATGGATTCCCTAGCCAAATGGAAAACATAGGGGGCTCAGGTGATCAAACTAGGTTTGATACTGAGTTTATGTCCCAAGATTCACCTCTCAGGGAAGGTCACACATCCCGAAGTGAGGAGGACAGAATTGAACAAACTGAATTGATGGCACCCCCTCTTGTACAAAATGTCATTGTCAATGATTCACCTCTCGGACCAGGTAACACAGGTCGAAGTGATGAGGCTAGTATGGAACAACTTAAGGTTTTGATGGATAAATGTACCACTTTGGAAACCAAGTGTCAAAACTTGGAATCCAAAGTACAAACTCTTGAAGGTCTCACAGCTGCACAGGGCACTATGATCACTCAACTCAAGCAACAAATGGAGTTATTACAAAAACAAATGTCTTCTGCTAACACTGCTGCTGGTTTGGGAGAGGATGCTTCCAAACAGGGGAGGAATGGCACAGGTTCAGGGGAGGAAATCAGGGGTACTCAAAATGTTGCTGGGGTTGAAACTCAAAATGTTGAACATGATGACTCTGCTGCTCTAATCTCTACTGCTATAGAAGACTCTACTGCTATGGAAGACTCTGCTGCTATGGCTTTAGACTCTGCTGCTATGGATTTAGAGACAAATGTTGATGCAGGGGTTATTGTTGATGCTGGCTTAGCTTCAGGGGAGGCTAAGAGTGATGACCATGTGGAAAGTAGTGATAATGCTGATAGGTATGTGGTGGTGAATAAGGATAATCAAGAAGTTGTGATGGAAGAGATTGCTAAGACTGCTGCTCCAGAGTCTGCTGCTAAAGAGACTACTGCTAGTAACTCTGCTGCTGGATCAGGTGAGAACTCAGTTGCAAATGCATTGCTAATGCTTCAAGAAAAATCTCCAACTGAGCATACATCAGAATCACCTCAACTCAAATCTACACCATCTCAACCAACATCCCTTTCACAACCTATTCATGTGTCACTCCTACCCACAAAAGGAGTGATGATTAGAGAACCTCTACAAACAGTTCCAAAGGAAAAATCAGTTGCTTCAAGTACTGATAAAGGTAAAGGAAAGATGATCGAAGAAGCTGATTCTGGTTCTAGTGATGATGAAGAAGAATACAAGAAATTGCCTTAGGAATTTTGGCCAAGAGAGAAGCTTGTGGAAGCTGATAGAGCTTTGGCTTTACAGGTTGCCATGGATGATATTGTAATAGATGGGGATGATGTTAATGCTGAACAGGCTAGGATGCTAGTAGAACATGAAGTTCTTGTAGCATTAAAATCTAGAAGAAGTGAAGAGGGTGAGCAAAAGTCTAAGGATGATGTATATGACTATGAGCCCACACCTGAAGAAGTTGACTACTTGATAAAGAAAAATCCAGAGGTCAACAAGAAAGCGTTAGAAGTTTATGCTGATGTTACTCTAACTACGGAGCAAAAGACTGCACAGTTGTATGATTTCATTAGAATGATTATTGGTCAAGCTTTTGATTATGTGTCAACTGTAATTAAAGGCAAGCAAAAGAGGAAAAGAAGGCCTACAGAAGCTCAGATCATATCTAAAATGAAACAATATTTATGTGCTCAGTGTGGTTGGAAGATGAGCCAATTCAAAGGAATGGGGAATGATGCAGTTAGACTTCATTACTATTCTGGATATAAGAGGAATAAGATGTTTGTTAGAATGGGTTCAAAGGAAGAGGCTGAGTGGAAGAAAGATGTTGATGAGCATATGGCAGCAAGCAGAGAAAGAGCCAAGATGTCAAGAGTTGAAGGATCTAAGTCTACTGAATTACCTGAAACACTTCAAAAGACCTCTGATAAGAATGATGATAGATTTTTGGTGGTTGAACCAGATGACATGTTTGTTGAGCCACTTCAAGCTAGACATCCAATTGCTGAATGGGAAATTGTACAAGATGAATTTGGTGAAGCTTGGAAAATTATCAGAGTTGGAGGTAATGTTGAAGTTTATAGAGATTTTGAAGATCTTGTAAGATCTTGTGACAGGACAGATCTGAACACACTTTGGGGCTTGACACAAGCTAAGTTTCAGTTTGAAGATCCAGTAAGTGTAAAGGCTATGGAGTTATGGGTACATTTTCAAAGAATGTATAATCCAGACTCAAGTGACAGATATTGGAAGTTTGAAGCAGATAATATGACTACATTGTGGAAGCACTATAGCTCAAGTGATGTTCATCATATTTCTACTCAGGCTGGAGTTGATGTGTTCATCATATTACTGAAAAGGAGTATCTATTGAGAGCTGGTGTTCTTACTGTAATGCTTGCTTCTAAGCTCAGATGTGAAGAAATAACTCCTCATCTTTAAGACTTGCTTGATAGGATAGTGTTGCAGAATACTAGAGAGTGTGAAAAGCTGAGAAGAAGGTAGAGTGTTTGAAAGCATCCTCCTGGTGTTTGTTTAAGCTTATAAGAAACTTGCATATTTTCAGGGAAAATATGAAGTTTAGGGGAGGATTGTTGGGATTTGAAGTAACTCTACTTCTGGATGCTACACTGCTGCTAACTAGTCAAGTCTACTGCTAAGTGCAAAATCTCTACTGCTGGAAGTTATAGCTGCTGAGACTCTGCTGCTATGTGTAAGTTTTGTACGAATATTTGTATTTATAGTATAGATATTATGTAATATTCTATTATGTTAGGAAGATGAATAGTCGTGGGTAGGGAAGTTGTATGTAAGCCTGTAGGGTTCCTTGGTGTATAAAGGAGATCCTAGGGTTAGACTAGAATACGATTAATTCTAGCATTGTATCACTTCAAGGTGCAAAACCCTAGCACTATTCAGAGTGCTCGTATTCAATATATCGAAGTGTTTAGTGTGAATTATTGTGTTTTGTTTCATCTAAGTAATCAAATAAATTCCGCATATTGATTAAGCTTTGTAACAGTCAGCTTCTATACATTGTTGTCTTGGTTTTCATCTAAGAATATATAATACAAGATCAATATGCTCAAACTGGGACAACAGAATTTTTTCTTTACAAAACCCCTAACGAGGCATATCAACTTCTCGAAGATCGAGTACTCCTTAAACTCGATTGGTCAAAAGATTCCAAAACCAAACCCATACAAAAAACCATCGCTTTTGCCGAAAGTTCAGATAATTCAAAACTCATGGAGAAAATTGAAGCCTTGACTTCTAAAATCGACTCGCAATACAAAGATATAAAAGGAGAAATGAAAGAAATGTGAGATTGCTGTAATAATTGTGGAGGAAATCACACATCGTCCGAGTGTGATGACCAACCTATGAACAAACCCAACGAAGGGGAAGCCAACTATATCCAAGGAGGATATCATGGAGGAGGTTTTCGTGGTAATTATTACGGAAGAAATTCTGGAAATTGGCAAGATCGCCAACGAGATAACAACCGTGATTCTCAACCACGAGTAGACAACCCAAACCCACCAAACTCCGATAAAAAGGAAGAGTCTGAATTCGAAAAAATGATGCGAGATTTCGTAACTGCTCAAAGATCAACAAATGAATTTGTTAAAACCCAATTTTTCAATCTCAAAACCAAAGTTGAGCAAGGTCAGAAAATTCATCAAGCTTTTATCTAGGATCTTGAACAAAAATTTGGTAGACTTTCTGATCAATTTTCTTCTCGAATCCCTGGTACATTACCGAGTAACACCCAATCCAACCCAAAACCGTCAGGATCAAACGACAAGAATTATCGTCCACCGCAAACCAGAAATGAGCATATCAATGCTGTATTCACTAGAAGTGGTCTCTCATATGATCCACCACCCGTTCCTACCGATAATCCTATCATTCATGATGAAAGTGAGGAAGAAGCTGAAGAAGAAGCAGCTAAAGAAAAACCAACCCAAACACCAACCAAAGAAAATACCGTTCAACCAATAAAACCTTACACTCCAAAAATACCATATCCACAAGCCCTAAGAAAAGAGAAAAGAGAGGAGCGGTATAAGAAGTTTATCGAGATGATCAAAGAAGTTAGACTTAACGTACCCCTCGTTCATGTTCTAGCTAGAATGCCCAATTATCGGAAATTTTTGAAAGAACTTCTTAATAATCGAAACAAGTTGGAACAAATTTCCGCTACCGTTCTCAATGAAGAATGCTCTGCTGTCATTCAAAACAAAATTCCACCAAAACTCGAAGATCCGGGAAGTTTTCTTATACCATGCACTTTAGAAAACAACATCGCATGTGATGCTTTAGCCGATCTAGATGCAAGTATCAACTTGATGACCTATTCGTTTTATTCTAAACTTTCCATCAATACATTGAAACCCACCAAGATGAGTATTAGATTAGCCAACCATACATACCAATATCTTGTAGGGGTTGCCGAAAATATGCTCGTTCAAGTTGGTAAATTTGTTTTTCTTGTGGATTTTGTCATATTAGAAATGGAGGAAGATAGTCGAGTACCCTTAATCTTAGGAAGACCTTTCTTAAACACCGCTGATGCCATGATTAAAGTCAAAGGCAGATAACTCAATCTTGGAGCAGGAGAAGATAGAATCACCTTCTTAATCGACAAAGCAATGAAATATCCAAATTCCAGTGATGACACATGCTATAACATTGATGTAATTGATGAAGTCACTGAAGAAGAATTGGATGCATTACTTGACGATTTGAAACCATTCATGACTACTTCCGAAAAGATCAATGAAACAGATTCTGATAAAGAATTTGAGGAATTCATGGAAGTAAAATTTGAAGAAGAAGAAGAAGAGAAAGAAGAGAAATTTGAAGATATCACTGAAAATGATCAAATGAAAATCAAATCATCTCTAGAAGAACCACCCACGGATCTTGAACTCAAACCTCTTCCCAATAACCTCGAATACGCCTACTTAGAAGAAAATTCACTTCTTCCAGTAGTCATATCGTCGTTGCTCGAAACAAATCAAAAAGAAAGACTCGTTTCTGTTCTTAAGAAGCATAAACGCGCTTTTGCGTGGAAAACTTCTGATATTCCAGGAATTAGCCCAGATTTTTGCAAACACAAAATCAAT
The DNA here is from genome assembly GCA_014162995.1 of Artemisia annua. Taxonomy (NCBI): domain Eukaryota; kingdom Viridiplantae; phylum Streptophyta; class Magnoliopsida; order Asterales; family Asteraceae; genus Artemisia; species Artemisia annua. Next base: position 44,421 of record LBNU01033754.1, read on the forward strand.
TGTGAAGAAGGTACTAAACCCGTTGTAGAAAGACAACGTCGACTCAACCCCAATATGAAAGAAGTTGTTAAGAAAGAAATCATTAAACTTCTTGACGCAGGAATTATTTATCCTATCGAGGATAGTCCATGGGTGAGTCCAGTTCATTGTGTTCCGAAGAAAGGAGGAATGACCGTAGTAACCAACGAAAGGAATGAATTAGTTCCTACTAGAACTGTCACTGGATGGCGAGTATGTATTGATTACAGAAAACTTAACAAAGCCACCAGGAAAGATCATTTTCCTCTACCATTCATGGATCAGATGCTCGAAAGATTAGCAGGGAACAAATACTTTTGCTTCCTTGATGGTTTTTCGGGATATTTCCAAATTCCTATCGATCCAGCCGATCAAGAGAAAACCACATTTACATGTCCTTTTGGAACCTACGCTTATCGGCGTATGCCCTTTGGTCTATGTAATGCACCTGCTACCTTTCAAAGGTGTATGATAGCAATATTCCAAGACATGCTTGAGACATCTATGGAAGTTTTCATGGATGACTTCTCTGTTTTTGGTGATTCTTTTGAAACTTGTCTTTCCAATCTCGATAAAATGCTTGAGAGATGTGAAGCTGCACATCTAGTTCTTAATTGGGAAAAATGACATTTCATGGTAACTGAAGGAATTGTGCTAGGACACAAAATATCAAGTTCAGGGATGGAAGTAGACAAAGCAAAAATAGATGTTATCACTAAATTACCACCACCGACTAACGTTAAAGCCGTTAGAAGTTTTTTAGGACATGCCGGTTTTTACCGCCGTTTTATCTAAGATTTTTCAAAAGTAGCACGTCCTATGACCAAACTTTTAGAAGAAGATTCTGTTTTTGATTTTAATGCAGATTGCATTAAAGGTTTCGAAACGTTGAAAAGTTAATTGACTAGTGCCCCAATTATGGTTGCACCTAATTGGTCACTACCATTTGAACTTATGTGTGATGCAAGCGATTTCGCTGTTGAAGCTGTTTTAGGACAACGAGAAGGAAAACATTTCCGTCTTATATACTTCGCTAGTAAAACACTCAATAACGCTCAACAAAACTATACGGTTACTGAAAAGGAATTATTAGCCGTAGTTTTTGCATTCGACAAATTCAGATCTAATCTCGTGCTTTCAAAAACGGTAGTTTTTACAGATCATTCTGCGCTCAAATATCTGTTTACCAAACAAGATGCAAAACCGCGTCTTATCAGATGGATGTTACTACTCCATGAGTTCGATATCGAAATAAAAGATAAGAAATTAGCAGAAAATCTTGTAGCTGATCATTTGTCTCCTTTAGAGAATCCAAATTTGGAAGAATTAAAAGAAAATGAAATTAACGATTACTTTCCAGATGAAACTCTCATGACGATAGATAAAGATGATGATGAGGAAATACCATGGTTTGCAGATTACGCAAATTATCTCGCAGGAGATATTCTTAAAAAAGGGTTAAGTCACTACCAACGTAGTAAGTTCTTTTCGGAACTAACACTATTATTGAGAGAAACCTTATCTTTTCAAAATGTGTCCGGATGGAATGATCCGAAGATGTGTTTCGGGTGCCGAAACAAGAAAAATTCTTGATGAATGTCATCATGGCCCAACTGGGGGACATTATGGTCCTTCCACTACAGCTAAAAAAGTTTTTGATGCTGGATTCTATTGGCCCACAATTTTCAAAGAAGCATATACTCTCGTTCAAAACTGCGATGCGTGCCAAAAATCCGGTAGCCTTTCTCGTAGAGAAGAAATGCCTCAAAAGAGCATTCAAGTCTGCGAAATATTCGATATGTAGGGAATTGATTTTATGGGACCCTTCCCTAAATCACACAAATACGAATATATCCTCGTTGCAATCGATTATGTTTCCAAATGGGCTGAAGCTGAAGCTCTTCCTACTAACGATGCACGAGTTGTTGTCAACTTTCTCAAAAAGCTTTTCGCTCGCTATGGAATCCCTAAAGCTTTAATAAGTGATAGAGGATCCCATTTCTGTAATAAACAAATGGAGAAAGTAATGAAACGATATGGAGTTCATCATCGTTTTGCTACAGCTTATCATCCACAAACAAGTGGTCAAGTCGAAAATACCAATAGAGCTTTGAAAATAATACTTGAAAAAACGGTTAAAGAAAACCCTGCCGTTTGGTCAAGAAAATTAGACGACGCTCTATGGGCATTTCATACGGCTTATAAGACACCAACTACACTTTTGTATGGGAAAATATGTCATTTGCCGTTCGAACTCGAACACCTTACTTACTGGGCGCTAAGAAGCTGTAATCCTGATTTAAAAATAGCTGGAGAAAAGAGATTTTTGAAATTGCATGAACTCGATGAGTTAAGACTTCAAGCTTATGAAAACTCCAAGCTATACAAAGCAAGAACCAAAGCTTACCACGATAGAAAGCTTAGAATTCGAAAACAATTCAAAGCTGGAGATAAAGTTCTGCTCCTCAATATGAAATACAAGTTTTAAGCTCCGAAACTCAAGCCAAAATGGTTCGGACCATATGTCGTGAAACATGGATTTCCATCGGGTTATGTTGACATTTATGACAAACATGGAGGAAGTTTCATTGTGAATGGTCACCGAATTAAACTTTATTATGACAAAGAGCAGTTAAACGTGATTTCTAATGAAGAAATCCCATCCGAATCCGAATATGAAGCTATCACATTCATGGCTCCGCACAAGGAAATGGTTCCTTGGGCACACAAAGATGGTTTTATCTATGATGCTCTTCCTAGAGCATGGGAAAAAGTTACATTAGAAAACATAGATGAAATAGGGGNTTAAGCTCCGAAACTCAAGCCAAAATGGTTCGGACCATATGTCGTGAAACATGGATTTCCATCGGGTTATGTTGACATTTATGACAAACATGGAGGAAGTTTCATTGTGAATGGTCACCGAATTAAACTTTATTATGACAAAGAGCAGTTAAACGTGATTTCTAATGAAGAAATCCCATCCGAATCCGAATATGAAGCTATCACATTCATGGCTCCGCACAAGGAAATGGTTCCTTGGGCACACAAAGATGGTTTTATCTATGATGCTCTTCCTAGAGCATGGGAAAAAGTTACATTAGAAAACATAGATGAAATAGGGGAGGGAATTGTGATAGGAAATGTGGTGTATATTCCGAAAAGGAATCTTAACACTACACCAACATAATCCGTTAGGTCACCATATTGTAAACACAAGTATAGATTTGATAAGAAATAAGATGAGAAATAGAGTTTGGTTGATTAGATCAAATGAGAAGAATAAAAGTGCAAGAGTTTCCTTAGATATTGAAATAACGAACAAGTTATAATGTTTACATAGAGTCCTATTTATAGGTGAGGAGTAGGGCAACACTCCTCTCCTCCCTATTTCTCTAAGTCATGGGCTTTATGGCCCATTGGATGTTTCTTTTGGACTTCTAACATAACATGAATAACTTAATTAAGCTAGCAACCTATTACATGTTCTGAAATAACCGAGACTTGATAAATGTAGATAAACTTAGATCCTAACAATCTCCCCCTAAGGATCGGTTATGAAGGAGTGATATTTGTCACGGTCATTTGAGGTTGCTTGACGTCTTTGTCTTTCGACTTTAGTTGTTGACTTTCATAGCTTTAGACGTCTTCAAAAATATGATTAGTAGAAATGATTCATCGTTCTTTGTTCTTTATCTTTGCTGATGAGATAATGATCACATGATGTCGTACTCTGCCATTCGTCACTTCCTTAATCTCCAGAGGATCTGCATCTTTCCGACATGCTCATACATCTTTGACGTTTGAAACTTTCATTCGTGTGAAGCTTTCTTTTCAATGATGAAGATTCTTTGTGTTGACGTAGAATCCTTCTTTAGACGTTGCATTGTTTTTAGATCGTTGTCTTATTACTTGGTAGATTCTTTTGGCATGGAATCTATTTTTGAAGTAGATGTTGCTTCGATCTTTCATGATTGCTTATCATATTTGTTGAGATGCAAGTATGAGCATGTGGAAGCTGGTGTTCAAGATGATGGTGGTACCTGCATTGAAACAGTTAGAAATAATACATCCGGTACTTACAGGTTCGGAGTTAGAATTCGTCGACAGCATAGTGTTAAGATTCCTTCTAATCCTTACCAAGGCCGTTCCTAATCGGATACCCCCTAGATGGCTTACACAGACATACAGAAGTACACCCACGATTAGGTGAGTCGCTGGAGATCACCCCACGACTGTAGACCGTCTAGGACCATCGAACACACTAAGCGTAATCCACAAGGAATCACCGAAGTGACCTGCTGTCAGGGCTGTTTGAAGTTGACCCTGGCAGGATTTACGTTCAATCATTCAAGAAATACATAAGTAAATCCCTCATAAACGTTCAAGGCAGATTGCCAAGATCTGCGAAGGACTCGATAATTTACACTTAGTGTCCAATGATGTAGCATCACTTAGTGTAGAAGTATTGTGTGTTCCTAAGAGATCTTTTATGTTATCTCGTGGCTCTAGACTCGATAAGTGCACATTTGGTTTCCTATGCGGAGGCATGGAACAGAGGGCCTCCTGTTTCAATATCAATCATCTCTAATAGACGATCGATAGATTACACTGGTTCCCCGTGAGAATGAAACAAACATCTTTTGAGAGATGCCTGAGTGGCTTAGAAGGTTTAGGTGCATTGCGTCACTGGGTCCATGACGTCTTAATCTTCAATACCGGTGTCGCCTTAGCAACATCCAGTAGCATATGAATTGAGCCCGGTGTTTGACCTAAGGTTGAAAAAATGGAGGGCTATTTCTTTTCACCCTTTTCTTTCATTTCTTTTTAATTCTTCAACCCCTTCTTTCTCCTTTCATTTTCTTCTCCTTTTTTTTATATCATACCTAAGGACTTCTAATTTCTAACTATTGGTGATGTCCATGGGTTGATCCATCCGGTTTAGGCGGATCATAGGACGGTTTTTCCTATCCTTAGTCACCTTGTAACTCCATGACTATCCTATTGATGCCTTTGAACCAAATCATTGAAAATATTCTCAAAGTATTTATGAGTATAAACTTTTTGTTAATAATTTGAGGTTTTGGATTTCTTATGAAAGACTTCCCCTCCACATATGCTCATAAGTATTTTCAGAAATTTGCATATGCTGGAAGAGTTGGTACTTTTGAATTGATCCACTCTTAATAGACATGTACCCGAGGGACACGTTTACGTTGCTTAGTTAAAGGGATACATTATCAGCTTTTAGGTGATAACTAGCCCTAGTAACTAACTTGAAGTTGTTAACATTCCTAAAAGGAAGTTAGACCCGTCAAAGTAAACATCTAAAAAGAGTTTTTGGAAATGGTACTTTCTACTCAGATAAATCCTTTCGAATTCTAACATTTGTTATTTCGTTAATTCGTGGGTCAATTCTGAGTCGAGCTCGCACAAGATAAGATTTTTCACATCATATTTTAATCACTTTTCTTCTTCTCCCCCTCAAAAATAGCATATCAAATGTTGTTTTTGTAAATGGTTTGATTAAAATATGCCTTTTTTAGTCTTATGGGGAGAAATCAACAAGATTTTAAGATTTAAGAACGATGTTTTAAATCAAGTACTCCCCCTCAACAAGTGTCAACTCATTGAGGTTAAATACTTGTCTTTTGAGCAGAATTGTAAAAATCAAGAAAAGTTTGTTAATTCTACTCAATAGTAAGAAGCTTTCGCTCCTTATATTAGGATTGTAGCACTGATGCGTACCACAGGGTCCTTTAAATACAAAGTACGGGTTGTATACTGTTATGTGTGCACAAGCTGTAGTAATAACAAATCAATCAATATAGATTAAAATATTGAAATATTGGTACCGATAGAATGGGAGCTGAGGTTCATCATTTGGCTATGCATCAAAGTCTGTGAACTGCGGATCAGGTCGTCTGAATGTCAAGACAGGAAATGAAGGTCGAACACCGATGTAGCTTTCCAACCTCCTGATCTGCTGACGACGGTACAGCCTTTCTTCAATGGTATGGACAAAGTTGCGGATCATTCTGCGTCCATTAGCTTTCCACCTAGTTTCTCGACCCTCTTTCAACCTTTGCTTTTCATCCTCCAACCTTTCTTCCAACCCATCACGAACTCGTTGAAGTGTCTCGTCACAAAACTTCTGAATTTCAATGAACCTCATAAGACGAAGATGATTCTTCTTGTTGAGGTAGGTGATTCCAAATGATGGTTGTTGCACGAGAGTATACTGTGAAAATCCTTGAATTCCAAGAAATTCGAGTTGTGGTTTGGTGAGGTTGATGGTGTCCAGATAACTTTCCACGCCTAGCTGAAGATCTTCCACTCTTTCTTGAACTATAACCCGTCTGATGTAGAGTAGTAGAGATGCGATGAAGTTGTACTGTGTTTCTTTGTCGAAGTTGAGCATCTTTCCTTGAACCTTGAGCAAATACATGTCTTCGATGTCATTCAGGTTCAGATCTGGGAAATCTGCTTCACAAAATGTATACCGCTTCTCATCCAGTCTCTTGAGGATGATTTCGTTAATGAAAGTGTAGTTGAATCTTCTGTCTTCCACGTTCTCCAAGATTGCAACGATACGAAGCGGTTGCTTCACATTTTCACTTGACTTGAGATGTAGTCTGTGGGTGTAGCCGAGTTTTCGTTTCTCATGCCAGTGTTGAATACCAAGAAGAGCATCCCTGTTGTATATGACAACTGATTTGCAGTAAATTGGTGCAGTCTCTTCAATGTCAGGTAGTTCGTATCTGGCTGCTGGAACAGAAATCGTCAGTGAAGATGCATATCGTTCTTTGGAAGTCTCGTGAGCGTGTTGAAGGTATTTGAAGTCGTTGTTGAAGAAGTGTCGGTATGGGATCTTAGGTTTTTCAAGAAAGCCTAGAAGAGGCAATGGTTTTGTCCAGTCAGTGAAGTAGGGAGTCTTTTTCTCAGTGTCGATGTTGGATTCAGGGTTGAGCCAGTCGAACATGCCAGACAATGCGCAGGCAATGTTCTCCATGTGGTATTCTAGTTCAACTATATTCCCTGATCTTTTCTTCAGAATGTCCATAGCTTCACGATTGATCCGTTTCAGTTCAGCTTTTGACAACCTTTCAACTTGAAGACCCGTCATTATACTCTGAGTCATCTGCAAAGTATTTCCAGGCATCGGTTCCTCGGTTTCAAGTGGTGGTTATGCTTTGACCATCTCGGTCGACCAATCAGATTTGGGAGCTTCGTCCACATCTAACCAAGAGAAAGGAGTAGTCTTCTTCTTAGACTTTGTAGACTTCTTTTTCTCTTTGGTCTTTGTTGTTGATGATGGACTAGCTTGAAATTCAGGAACTTTTGATTCAGTTATTGGTGATTCGTGTTCTTCCTGAGTGTCATCTGGTTGAAGCATAAAAGGTTCTTCTGACTGAGTTGGACCGGAGCCAAATGCAGGTGCTCGTTGCTTGGGTGGAGCCTTGGAAGTCTTTTGTGGCTGTTGAGAAGAAGATGGTCCTTTTGACGTCTTTGACTTCTTGCTTTTGGGATCTGAGTCAGGATCATCATCTTTCCTTGTTTGTTTGTGTTTGCCAGCCGCTTCCTTGCATGATTCTTTCGAGGCAATTCTTTGAAGTGCCTCGAACATTTTTGATTCTTTAGGAGTCTTGTCCTCCTTGTTTCTGAGTTAAGCAGCTAACAGGGCTTGTAGTTGTTCGGTTGAAAGTTCAGTTGGTGTTGGAGGAGCCCTGTCAGTACAGAGGTAGAAAGGTGTAGACTGAAGCATACGTTCGATTTTATGCTTTATCCTGGAGTTCAACTATGAGCGAATCGGCTCTAGAAGATCTGACTCTGCTGGTTGAGCAATTGCAGCAAGATTATCGGTGAGGTATTCAGTAGTGTAATCCTTGATCATTCCACTCATATCTGCTTGCAGTAGCTTGTCGACAAGTGCATTTGCTTCCTGTAGGTCTTTGACTTGAGTAGTTAAAGTTTTGACCTGTTTTGAGAGCATGTGAACTTGGTCTGTGAGATCTCCAGCTGGTGGTTGTGTCTCCTTCTTTTTCCTTGCCATAGCAATGGCTTTCTTAATTCTTTGGGATGCTATCAGTGATGATTTGCTTCCCTTCTTCCTTTAGATTGACTTGTCTTTTGATGATTTCTTTGCTGGTGGTGGAGATGAGTGATGTGATGATGATGATGAAGATGATTCGTGTTCAGGTTCTAATGGAGGAGGTGAAGGATTCCTTGGAGGTGTGCCTTTGGGAGTATGTGGATCCTTTGAAGATGATTGAGGAGGTGAGTGGATGAGTTGATCAGTATCGAAGAATTCTTCGTCTTCATCATCCCCACGAAGCAATCTTTCTGTTTCTTCTTGTGCCTTCCTCTTAAGTTCCTCTTCTCTTTGAACTTGAGCAACTAATTCCGGTGTGATGAACTCAGTCTGCTCTTTCTCAACATCTTCCTTTGTAGCTTCCATCATTATTATGTTCCCTTCTTGGTCACGTTGTTCGGTTTCAGTCTGTGAGGAAGGAGTAACTATAGCGCTACTTGAGCCACCCTCATGTGTTGGTAGTCTGAACGGTGTTTGATGAGGTTGTGAGTGATGGAGACTTAGAAGTGCAGCTTCTTTATATTCTTTCTCTTGCTGCTTGTTTTCAGCCCTGGTGTCGACAATGATGCTTTTAAGTTTTCGTTTGTCGACCAGTGGTTCTGAGACTGGTTCATCTACCTCTTCATCATGAGCATCACCACTCGGTTCATTAATGGTGATCCCTGTTCCTTTTCTCTGTTCTTTTTTGGCAGTTTCCTTGCTTAATTGTTTTCTGAGTTCAAGTCCTGGAAACTTGTCATAATTCTCAAATTTTCAGGTCAATTCATTATTCCCGATATTTCCTATTCATTGAATTTTAATTCAACATTTCACGTAAACAGGGTTTACGGGTATCCATTTGACGAGACCGGGTAGGTTAAGTCACATTTTCAACCAATGTACATTTCCTAGACTAGGGTTAGTCTACATTGCATCATGACATCATTTGCATTCTATTCCACTCGTAGATATATATTTTCAAGTTACCCTTATTTATTTATTTGTATATAAATAATAAGACAAGTTATTAATTTTTAACCTAATGTACCAAACAAATTCCACTAGTGCACTAATATATTTTTATATTAGTTATTTTTCCATTTAGGTTATAAAACTATACATTATTTATTTTTGGTGGTTAACCAAATAATAAACATTTACTTGAACCTATATACCAAATAAAAGTATATTAATAAAGCAATACCTATCAAAATACCCAATGTGTATGAAAATTATATTTTTATAATTTTTACGACTTTATTATATCCCGTATAGTCCCGATATATTTTACGTTTAGTTAACCCGGTACACGATAACGCTAAAAATACCAAACGATGCACTAAACGGTACCCCGTAAATTAAATTGTGGGACAAAAATGACAAACCACCCACCTCTTCATGAGGTGGCCGGTTTTGGTGTCACAAGGGACACTTGTGTCTCCAATATTTACCCAACTCTTTTTCCACTATGTCTAATATCTCCTAGTAAATCTATTACATGCAAATTTCATAGATCAAAAAAATTATTTTCTCTCTTGTTGCTCTCCTTGTGCTCGTTCCAACTTCAAGACCAAGAAGGACCAAAAATCTTTCAAGTTTCAAGTTATATTCAAGTAGTAGATACATCCATTACAAGGTTTTGAGATATAAACCTATGGATTGTTAGGTTTTTACATTTTAAAAGAGTTAAGGCTTCCAAGTAAGTGAACCACTAATTTTTCTATAAATTTCACCATGAAATCCTTGTTAGGTTTATGTAGAAATCTCATTTTTGAACTTGCCTATGAAGTCTATACCACAAAAACCTAATTTTCTATCATTTTATGTGTAAAATGGAGTTCTTATGAAATATTGGTGAAATGGTTGAAGTGGTGATATTAGGGAACCCATGACACCCTAAGAAGGTGTATGGTAGATTAAGGGATGAGTTGTTGTTGATAGTAGTGGATTTGGACATGTACAAACCAAGTTATATCATTTTTGGAACTATATATAAACATTCTGTCCCTATTTTTAAAGTTAGAAAAATTCAGTGAGTCTTGGTATATTTTGGACCTAAGATATAGAAAATACATCCTTAGATGAAACTATGGCCTTTTGAACCACTAAAAACGGACCTATAACGAAGAAGTTGTGTTAAAAACAAGTTACTACTAGACTTACGCAAATTTCCGGAAAATGCTTGCTGATGTACGAAATGTTTTGGTCAAAAACGAGCCTTAGACCTTTTCAAAACTTGCCAAACTACTGAAATTATGTTAGTATATCTTTTTACCTTTCCGGGGATATAAAGAACTTGAAAATCGGCCTTATAACGAATTAGTTATGATTTTTCGAAAGTTATTATTTTCATATATAAGTTACCAGCACTTATCCAGAAAATATTCTAAGTATACTTATAAACACCCATGTTGAGAGCTATTTTCCCGTCAATTGACTCAGTTTTAGAGTTTTGGACCACAAGGAACAAAAGTTAGAGCACCTTGCCTAGTTTTCAAATCAAAAAGCCGTTCGTTATTTGGACTTAAGATGAGTAATCTACAGTCATCCAAATATTTATAAAAACTGCCCAGAAATGACAGCTTTAGTCTAAAATACCAAACTTCTCGACCATTTAGCATAAAATCTAGACACTTTGAGCAAAACTTCACTTCTGAACATTTTGAGGCTTGGTGCTAAGCTTTCCAGAAATACTAATTTTACTTCCTAACTCTCAATATTCACTGTTTTACAACTAATTTTCCGAAGCCATTTTTGACCGTACTTCCAAAATTTCTAAGTGTTATATTTTACGTCAAAAACCTATATTTCACTATATTTCACTATATAACTATTATATAACATTGTTAAACCATATAAACATGTAATAATCACCATGACCTTATACGAAGATGTAATCTATATTTTCGCCAACAATATATATTTTGAGTACAAAAACGAGTGGTATAGATATTAGTGCAAGTGCATACATAAACCGAATTCATAATCTAAACTAGATTACTTGCATTCATTATAGGTTGCGATTAGGAGATTGCACCTTATTACCACAGCTCATACCTTTCCGTTCATACCGTACCTTAAGGTGAGTTTTCATAGCCCCGTATGCATTCTTTTATTGTTTTCAAATCCCACGGGGGAGAATACATTGCACCATTTTTCCATACGGAACTAAGTATACCAAACCATATACAATGCTTAAGTTACCACCTTGCCTATGAAAGTTCCCCTATTATCATGAACCGTTAATTGTATTTAAGCGAGAGTGAGTGGATAGATCTATTGAGGGTGACGCCTCCATCCGTGTTGGGGTTACCGACAGTCAAGCGGATGCATTTCATTTTTATTCATATTAGAGTGTCTGGCAAAACACTCTTTAGGGGCATTCCATACAGTCAAGCTTCGGGGTCATGAGCTTAAGTGCTATTGTATTATTTTTCATTAACATGTGACGGGTAGTCATACATATATACTTATGGTTTCCGTATAACTTCCATTTTATAAACCTATGATTTCTCACCAACATATTGTTGACGTTTTAGCAATGTATTTTCAGGTAACTAGTGTAACATCATGTGACTTGCATTGGACAAACATGGAGTCAAGGATTGACGCGTCTCACTGTTTTTATGTCAATGCACTTATCTATCGTTTGATCTTGTTGTTTTATTTTCAATAAATGTGTAAGACTATTTGGGACCTTTGTTGTAAACCTTTATGTTTTAAATAAAATGATCAAACGTTGTATTTACAAAACGACACTTTAGGTCGTTCAATGTAACCTTGTATGAGATGCCATGATCGTTACACCCGGGAATTCAATTCCGCTGCCATATTACAGGTAAATTCAGGGTGTGACAGATTGGTATCAGAGCCAAGGTTATAGCGAACTAGGTTGTCCTTATATCCTAGACTATAACTATCCCGTAGTAACATCTCATCATTACATTATAAGTGCATAATTATATTTTTGAGTTTTCATAAAATGGGTTATTCATTTCATTTTACTTTGTTTGTTACAGAGTATGTCTACTGAGTCCCGTCCTATTGTTCTTTCATCTGACACGGATATGCCAGATGCGATGTCATCTACAGCTGTTCCTTCACCATTACACCCAGTGTCTACTCCAGTACCTGTTGTTTCAGTATTCCAGTCAGAGTTAGTGGCAGTCATACAGGATACCGAGGCCTTCTCTGAGGCTGAGGTAGCTCCTACACCTCATGTTTCTCCGGTTGCACCAGCCTCCGTGTTGCGTGCACCCACATTATCACCATCTCATGTTGCTCCTGTCTAGTTAGGACAGACTACTCCTTCTCGTCGTCATAGACGATTCCGTCATGCTCGAAAGAGTGTGCGTATTACCACACCTACTCCTGTGATACCTACTACTCCTATCTCACCATCACATTCAGTTACCTCTGCTGCTGCACCTACACCTACTCAGCCTTCGCCGCCCGAAAAGCGTGCAAGGCACACACCTTCATCTTTACCTACCGAGGCATCAGATCCTTCACCTACTCAGTTTCATGTGGGTGAGAGTTCGCGAGCAGCTGCAGCGAGAGAGTCTCCTACAGTGACTTTAGATGCCCAGATTGTTGATTTACAGAGACAGATGGATAGGTTAGCATTACAGGTAGATGTTTCAGTGGATGGTAGATTGGATACTATTGAGGAGGAGATTGAGGGTTTGGTTATTGGACGAGTTGGGATTGATGTGTCATATCATGGTTTAGAGGCACGACAGGGACAGACCCAAGAGCGGGTTGTAGGACCTTGGATACAACTTATTTCACAACTTAATCAAGCTTATTCTAGAGAGAGAGTAGAGAGAGAGAGAGTGGAGACTTCATGTAAAAGATTAAGAACTATGTGTGTGTATTGCAAATGAAGCTCCATCTTCAAATGAAGGCTTACAATATAATATAAAGCACTAGGAATATTAGATTTAGGCTTTTACATGTTTAGCCCTTGAACTTCCTAGTTTATGCTAACTTGAACATATAACTTTTGAAACGCTTTCTAACGCAACCTATTACATGATATTAGACTTTAATGACCTACACTTCATATTATAAAAATACAAAGCTAACAATCTCCCCCTAAGTGTTGGTCATTGAAGGTTGCGTGACGTCTTCATCTTTGTCTTTAAACTTTAACATTCTTTGCTCTTGACGTCTTTAGAAAACATTTGATAAGTCATTGTTCAACGTTCATCGTTCTTTGTTCCTTCATGCTTTGTGATCTTTGTTACATGACTTTTCTTTGTTCTTTGTTGTTGTGGTTGTTCATCTGCTTTTTGTCACAGCTTCGTCTTCGTAGGTTGATCGCCTTTCCAACATGCTCATACGTCTTTAGTCTTTGCCATACGTACATTTGTTGTCGCTGTTCTTTCACTTTGATCTTTATCACTTAACTTTGTAGATTCTTCTTTTTGGTGTAGAATCTTTCTTTAACTGTTGCTTTCCTTTGATCTTAGTGAGAACTTTCCATTGACTTTGAGATGTATGTATGAGCATGTGGAAACTAGTGTGGTGGTTGTACCTGCATAAAACAGTTAGCAATAAAACAACCGGTACTTACAGGTTCGAAATTAGAGATCGTCAACAGCATATTGTGAAGACTTTCTCCAACCCTTACCATGGCCGTTCCTAATCGGATACCCTCGAAAGAGCTTACACAGACATACCGAAGTACACCCACGATTAGGTGAGTCGCTGGAGATCACCCCACGACTGTAGACCGTTTGGAATCCACCGAAACACTAAGCGTAACCCACAAGAGATTACCGAAGTGACCTGCTGTCAGGGCTGTTTGATGTTGACCCTGGCAGGAGTTTCCGTTCAATCATTGAGAAGTACATAAGTAAATTCTCTCATAAACGTTCTGGCAGATTGCTAAGACCTGCGTAGGACTCTAAAGTTTACATCTGGCGTCCATTGATGTAGAACAACCAGTGTAATAATATCGTGTGTTCCTATGAGATCTTTTGATGAATCTCTTGGCTCTAGACTCAATAAGTGCACATTTAGTCGTCGGAGGAATGGAGCAGAGTACCTCCTTTTCAATATCAACACACTCGGAATGAGTGGTCAATAGATTATGCAGGGTTCTCCGTGAGAATGAAACAAGTATCTTTTGAGAGATACCCGAGTGGCTAGAAGGTTTAAGTGCAGTGCGTCACTGGGTCCATGACGTCTTGTCTTCAATACCGATGTCACCTTAGTAACAATCAGTAGCAAATGAATTGAACCCGGTGTCTGACCTATGGTTGAACATATGGAGGGCTCATTTCTTTTCACCCTTTCTCATTTCATTTCTTTTTAATTCTTCAACCCCTTCTTTCCCTTTCATTCTTTACTCCTTCTTTTAATCATACCTAAGGACTTCTAATTCTATCTATTGGAATTGTCCTTGGGTAGATCCCTCCGGTTCTGGCGGATCATAGGACGGTTTTTCCTAACCTTAGTCACCTTATAACACCATGACTATCCTATTGTTGCCATAAACCTTTTGCTTGAAAATCTCTCAAAGTGTTTATGATCATAAAACACATTTTTGTTAACACATTGAGAGTTTTGCACTTTTGAAATACTCCCCCTTCACATGTGCTCATGATATGTTAAGATAAATTTGCACATGTTGGGTAGAGTTGGCACTTTTTGAATTGATCCACTCTTAATAGACATATACCCGAGGGACACGTTTACGTTGCTTAGTTAAAGGGATCCATTATCAGCTTTTAGGTGACAACTAGCCCTAATAACTAACTTGATGTTGTTAACATTCCTAAAAAGGAAGTTAGACCCGTCATGGTAAACATCTAATTAAGAGTTTCTCGAATCGGTACATTTCTACTTGGATAAATCCTTTCGAATACTAACATTTTGTTTCGTCAATTCGAGAGTCAATTCTGAGTCTAGTATAAGACTTTTATGTCTTTACTTACGAGCTCGAGATTCTGCCACAACTTTTGAACATTTTTGATCACATTTAATCACGTCTTCTCCCCCTCAAAAATAGCATATCGTGATATTTTTGATATCAACTGATTAAATAAAAGCATTTGGAGAGAAAGACGGACTTTTTCGCATGAAATTGGAACATTTTCTTTTTGATTTTTATACTCCCCCTCAAAGAAAGCATATTGTTTAAACATAAAGTTTAAAATCAATTTTAATGGATTTAGAGGGAGTTTTTTCTTTGAAATACGAGTTATGTACTGAAATGTACACAAGTCATTTTGTTTTGAGGCTAAGTGCTTAAAAAGTTTTTGAAACCTTTGTTTTTAATTAAGCACTTTCCTTTCTTTGAAAAACGAGTTCTTAGTTGAAATACTAAGAAGTCATCAATTAAGCTCGGGTTTCGTACTGAAGTATACGAAAGCCATTGTGAAGAAAAATTTAGAGAAACGACATGTTTTAGAAAACATTTAAATGAACTCTCGCTCAAGCATATGTACATATCCGTGTCATTTTTGAAAGGCATTTCTAGAAACGTACATAATATCGATTATACGAGAGACATGTCGTGAGAAGAATATTTTTGGATTTTTAGATTTTATATTGTTTTTGTGTTTTTGAAAATTTTCTATTTTTTATTTTGTTTTTGTTGGTTTTTCAAATTTTGTATTTTCTTTTTTCAAAAATATTTACAGCGAAGCGGTTTTGAAAATGTTTTTCAAGAAGATTCGAGAAGACGTTCTAACTCCTCAGGGGTTAGGCTTCGCATGCCAATTCGTCGAACTAATTCGTCAAACCTTTCTTTTGGAAGGGCTTTAGTAAATAGATCGGCAAGTTGGTAATCCGTCTTAACGAAATGAATTTCAACTGTACCCTCTTCTACGTGCTCTTTTATGAAGTGGTAGCGGACTCTAATATGCTTCGTCTTAGAATGATGCACGGGGTTGCACGAGATGGCTATGGCACTTTTCGAGTCACAATACATAGGTATGCGGTCGAAATGAAAACCATAATCTGTGAGCTGTGTCCGCATCCAAAGAACTTGGGCACAACACGCAGATAGAGACACATACTCGGCTTCCGCGGTTGACAGTGTAGTGCAATCCTGTTTCTTAGACGACCAGCTGACCAGTTTTTCACCCAAAAATTGTGCTCCGCCTGATGTACTTTTTGCTGTAACTTGATCACCTGCATGGTCGGCATCTGAAAATGCTGTTAGATTAAACCCCGAATCCTTCGGATACCAAAGTCCCATGTTAATGGTTCTTCGAAGATACCGAAAGATCCGTTTAACCTCTTTGAGGTGAAGTTCGGTAGGCTTTGCCTGAAACCGTGCTAAGAGACAAACAGCAAATTGAATATCTGGTCGACTAGCAGTTAAGTACATGAGAGAACCAATCATACTCCGATATTTCTTCGGATCTATGGGTTTCCCGAATAAATCAGCACCAATTTTCGGTGAAGTGACCATTGGAGTACCAACAGAGTCACAATCTTCCATGCCATGTTTCTTTAAAATCTCAATTGTATATTTAGCTTGATTGATAAAAATACCACTAGGGGACTGATGTACTTGTAAACCAAGAAAGAATTTTAGTTCCCCCATCATGGACATTTCAAATTTGCTTTTCATGAGATTTTCAAATTGTTTTGAAAGATTAGGATTGGTTGATCCAAAGATGATGTCATCGACATAAATTTGAACAATTAAGATGTCATCTTTGTGTTTTTTAGTAAACAAAGTTTTATCAACCGTTCCTGTGGTGAAATTGTTTTTCAGCAAGAAAGAAGACAGTTCGTCATACCACGCCCTTGGAGCCTGTTTCAAACCATAAATGGCTTTCTTAAGCCTGTAGACGTAGTCTGGATGTTCTTTGTCGACGAATCCCTCTGGCTGCGTCACATACACTTCCTCTTTCAAAGTTCCATTCAAGAACGCAGTCTTAATGTCCATCTGATAGACGGTGATGTTTTTGTGAGCGGCATAAGCTAAGAAAATCCTGACTGCTTCAAGTCTAGCAACGGGCGCGAATGATTCTTCGAAATCTATCCCTTCTTCTTGCGGATATCCTTTAGCCACAAGACGAGCTTTGTTGCGGATTACAGTCATTTCTTCATCCAATTTGTTCTTCCACAACCATTTGAGATCAAGAACACGTTTCTCAAGTGGTCTGGGTACAAGTTCCCAACTATCGTGTAAATTGTATGAAAGAATTTCATCCTGCATCGCTTCAATCCACGGGTATTCTGCCATTGCCTCTCGAATGTTCTTAGGTTCTTTCAAACTTAATGCACATATGTAGATGCACAATTCGAGATCGGTGGCAAGTTGTCTCCTCGTCTGAACTGGCCTGGATGGTTCACCAATGACATGTTCAATTGGATGGTCTTTAGTCCATTTGAGTGTAGAAGGGTACCTTGAATTCAACATATGCGTGTTAGATGGTTCATGTAACCTCGAAGAAGATGATTCAGATTCAGAAGCAAACGGGTTTTCAAAAACTTCTTCTTCTTCATCTAACGTAGCATTTTGTTGTGAAGATTCTCCTTGAAAAGTTGAATTTTGGTTTTGCTCATCAACTCTTTGTAGAACAGTTTCAATCACTGGAGATGCTGGAGTAGATGTTGATGATGTTGTTGAGGGAGTTGGTGCTTGAGTTTCGACTGTTGTAGATGCATCTTGTGTTTGTGGTGGTGGTGGTTGTTGAATTTGAGTGGGTGCAGCGGAATGATGTGAAGATGCATTTGTCGAAGTTCCACCATAGTATTCATCAAACATTAACTCGAAGAAGTTTTCCAGTTCTTGACTTGTCGGTTTATCCGGTATAGTTGACTGAGCTCCATTCGGTACGAGTCCTGAACTGATATGTCCAGAAGTCTTTC
>LBNU01033754.1:64933-86094 GCA_014162995.1 Artemisia annua
CATAACCGTACTTAAGGTGAGTTTTCATAGCTCCGTATGCAATTTTTTTATTGTTTCAAATCCACGGGGAAATACATGCACATATTTGTTCATACTGAACTAAGATAACCAAACCATATTACAATCTTAAGTACACCTTGCATTGAAAGTTCACGCTACTTTACATGAACCCGTTAATTGTTAAGCGAGAGTAGTGGATAGATCATATTGAGGGTGACTCCCCATCCCGTGTTGGGTACCGACAGTCAAGCGGATGCATTTCATTTTTATCATATAGAAGTTTACTGCGAAAAACACTCTTTAGGGGGCATTCCAATAAGTCATCAAGCTTCGGGTCATGAACTTAAGTGCTATTGTAGTAATTTCATAACATGTGACGGTAGTCATACATAGTATCTTATGGTTTCCGAAATTCACCATTTTTATAAAACTATGATTTCTCACCAACATAATGTTTGATTTTATCAATTATTTTCAGTAACATGTATCATCATGGACTGGCATTGGACAAACATAGGAGTCAGATGAGCGCTCAACTGTTTTATACCAATGCACTTATCTAATCGTTTGATCTTGTGTTTTATTTTCAATATAATGTATAGACAATTCGGGAACCTTTTTGTAAACCTTTACGTTTAAATAAAATGATCAAACGTTGTATTAGTACAAAAGACACTTAGGTCTGTCAATAACCTTGTATGAGAAAGCCTTGATAGTTACACGCGGGAGATTCAATTACCTGCATATTACAGGTAATTAGGTGTGACAGGGGAGAAATGACTCATGTAACTAGTTGACTAATGAACACACATGGTCAGTCATGGGCTATAGGCGGATTCTAGGGTGTTTGTGGTGGTTATGGCAGCCGCGACCAGTAAGTGACAAAGTAAGGTTGAGCCCTACTTGCTTCCTACTAGGCGGTGCTAGGAGGGTTTGTACTACGGGAGGTGTAGGGTGCTGGTGTTATTTTAAGTGCTTAGGATTAGGTTTGAACTAGTTTAGGTTTATTAGACCAAAATTGGTTTAGTAAGTGAGTAAAGTCTAGCTTAGGTTTAGTGCTAGTTACGATCCTTATGTGTGTCAATGACTAATGCCAAGTCCTACAGGCGTAATACTAAGGTGTAGCTATGGGAAGATTCGGCGAATTTTGACCTAGTTTTCGGGAAGTTTTAACCTACTATGTTTTTGTTAAGGGAACTTGGTTCTACACCTAAAATGTGTACAGACTAAAGTGCTAAGATTTCCTAATTTTCCTAAGGTAACTCATAAATTAGCTTGGACACTTTCAAAAACTAGTTTAGATACGCATTAGTGGTTTTGAAGCACATAGGTCAATTAGGCCATTAGGGTTCATCTAGGGAGTTTTGTGAAAAGTTAGTGTGTAGATGATAGATACTATTGTGTGGTTTTATGAATATATGCGTGCATACCAAGGTTTAGTAAGATATGTGTATGGCTATTTTGGCTTGTGGATACGTGATAGGTCTAGAGAGCAAATGCAAGTAAGAATGCACATAAATCAAAAATTTAACCCTGTGAAAATACCTACATGGTATTTTTGCAATGGAATGATAGTGATGAGATTGTTGTTGCTACAATTGACCATTCAATTTTAAAAATACAGGTAGTTTTAAAACCTTGACTGACATGGCTGCTGATACCAATTGTGGGAAAATGGAAAGGGGGTTGAATAGTTACAGACGTGTTTCTTTAGCATTAAAAATTTACTTTTGTGAAAAACTTTGTTCGAATGTAGATGAAATCAATCCAACACCATATATGAAGCACTATACTAAACTAATACAACTAACAATAGGAATAAATAAAGAGATAAGAGTGAGAAGATCAACCCGAGATAAGAGATTTATAGTGGTTCGGTCACGAAGCTCTTCTTCGCCCTACTCCACTCCCCGAGTACTCTACTCGAAGTTGTAAGCACTATGTCAACAAAGCTCCATTCAGGCGGAGAAAACCGTACACGTGCTTACGTATTTTTCCGACACAAAGCTAAATGTCGAGTACTAATCTTAGCTAGTATCATCTACCATGACCTTACTTATCACACGATCAACAAAATCCTCACACACTACCCTTGATCCACTCGATCAACACACAACCAAAAGCTACAGAGATCTCCAAGATCTCAACAAGATCACAATGATTCATAAAAGATGACTTAACAAGACTATAACACTTGATGTATGTCAAGATACAACAAGTAACTTCAAGTAATGCAAGTGCACTACACAAGGACTCCAACACTTTGTATCTTCTTGATACTTTGTGTTCTTCTCTTGACTAGTAAAGGAATGATGGTAATCACTTGGATGGATGAGAGGGATCACTCTTTAAACAAATGAAAATAATGATCAAAGGAATGTAAGTAAGAAACAGGGATGGAATACATAAAGTTTTGTGTAAAAAAGGATGCCCAAAAACTGTGAAGTGGGTTGGTATTTATAGGCAGGGAAAATTTGCCCATTTTAGGTACACGGCACCACTAATTGTCACACGGTACCACTAAATTTAGTGGTACCGTGCCAGACAAAAACACTCATGTTTTTATTTTTAGTGGTGAAAGTTTATTTGGGGAAGTTAGGACCTAATTTTTTTTGGGGGCGGGGATTAGCTGTTAAGAAATTCAAACTTATTTTCCCACTAAAACATTTATTTATATTTCAAAAATAACTTGTAAGGTGTATTTTTGAAAAGAAAGTTTTGTCACATTAAAAATGTGAAGTCTAAACTACAAATTCATTTCTTTGATCATTTGTCAAGTTGTAAATTTGTTTGTTCTTACCTAGAGTGATTAATAAAGAAACGAGATATTTCGACTAAAAACTTGTTTTTGTTAATTTTTACGTAAAGTGTTTTCACATTTTGTTATCATCAAAACATAGAGATATCGAAAGATAACGTTTTTGAAACATTATTTGCATCAACAAGGGTCTTTGATTTATAGAGGAAAATGACAGGTGGGAGTGGGAGTAGTTGGATGGTTTGTGAAATGACGGGTCTTTAGATTTAGTCTATCAAAGTTTATCAATGGTTATAGCGGGAAAGAGTAAAAGACATATATGTCCTATAAATATTAGTGAAACACAATTTTGCCTTCACATGTTTGTCACGTGAGGGAATAAGTTAACGGGAGTATTAAATTTGGACCAAACCTGTTACGGGTCGTCAAAAACAGGACATGTTCCGTTACTTTTAAAACTATTAGACGAAAACCATTATACCCGATAAACCACAATGACAAAAAATGTAGTTAGCTCTAACTAATATCCTATACTTAACTAATCTTATCTTGGCTGCTACCACACTTGTTAAGCTAAAAAAACAAAAAAACGAGTTAATTAAATGTAATAAGCAAATTATCACATAAGAGGATTTATATGTTTTTATGCATTTATATACCATTACATAATTTTATTTTTACGGATGATAAGAAGTCTAAACATAGAAATAATGCTTTCCTATCATATGTGTAGATTTTTTTTGTGTAAATTGTGTGAGTGTAGCATTATTCGTCTAAATGTATATTCTTATATACAATTTCACTAGATTTTCGACCCGTGTCATAATAAGCATTTTATGACTTATCAACTTCTCGTATATGCATCTCGATTTATCGTTAGCATTCTACATGAGAATTATTTTTTCTTTTATATTTGACAATCACCATGTGTGCTTATCTATACTAGAAAAGGTATTTTTTTCCCCTTAAAATGTAAAATTCTTAAACATGAGTAATGTTTAATCCTCACAATACGTATTTAAAGCATAAATTTCAATCTTTTGTTTATTTTCCTACATATGAATCAACATTGTTGCTTAATTCGGTTTTTAAACCCCGTATCATATGCATGACAAGTTTTTGTAATAGATGTCTTAAAAAAGTATTTAAAAATGGTTCCTACAAAAAATTTCAAAAATGTGCATGCCAACTTTCTTTGAATGTATTTTCTAAAAAAAGAGACTTTTTCTATTAATCTCAACACGAATAATTTCTTAAAAAAGGAGAGAGAATTGATTAAAGATTTTTTTTCACAAAAGGATGTGGTTAGGAAGATGAGAATTTAAAAAAGAAGTCATATAATTGATTAAGTAAGACACCATATTATAACCTTTTGTTATTTATTTATTTATTTATTGGTTGTAGGTGATTCATAGTTGATGAAAATGAATGATCACATGCACATTTTGATTATTTTAAATTGTATGTATACTAAATGTTACATGAAACACTTAACCACAATATCACAACTATAACTATTAACCTTGTAAAATCTTGTTGCTATGTACGAATACTCGCCGAGCTTCTAAATATGCATGAACTGAACTTATAGAAACCCACGATCCACATTTTTTGCTTAAATAATGTCCACATGAATTGTATAATTCACATGATGATGTTGATTGAATAAGTTTTTTATTATACAAGCAATATTTGAAACTAAATCACTAATGGTAGCCTGTTTGGCTGAACATGTCTACTAAAGTTCGTGGTAAGTTATATCTTACCTAAAAGATCGTGGTAAGTTGTGTCTTTTCTTTATCATATACTAAAAAAAAAAGACACGTTTGCTTAATTTACTTACTTAAATAACTCAAACAAGATGTATTACATTCGTATGAGATACAATCACAGTTTTCATGCTTACATCAAGTCAATATGGACGAAATTAATAGTACAACTAATATCCATGCATTCTAGAATTGAATATGGACGAATTTAACATTTTGTTCTTGCATTTTATATTTTGATTTAATGTTAATGTTTTACAAGTTTATAAACATATTAAAAGATATGTATTGCTATTATATGCATAACATTTCACTATAATTTCGCAATTATATTATTTTCCGCTATAAAATTCTGCTCTTTTATATATAATAATACTAAAATATATGCATTGCTATCATATGTACAACATTTGACTATAATTTTGCAACTATAATATTTCCGGCTACCAATTTTCATTCATTTTTATATAATAATATCAAAAGGTGATTATAACATTATTGATAATTAAATGTATATTATTACAAACGATATCTACATGCAAATCTTTAGGAAAATGACCCCTTCCATATTAAACAAGTGGTGAATAAAACATGGCACCACTACCCAATTAATATTATTTTAATTGGAACGTACTAAACCGGTTTAAGCAAACTAGCAGGGTACCTGTAAAGAGAAGGAGTGGTTGTCCGTTACATTCGGTTATGAACAAATAATGGTTGACCAGTACATTCGGTCATGTATATACATAGCAGTTTGGCCGGTTCATTCGGTTATGTATCTGGTACTGATTCGTCGTGTTTTGGTGTGCAAAAACAATTTATCAAAAATACCAACAAAGTGAGGTCAATGTTATCGTGAGTGACAACAAGACGTGGAGAAATACAAGTAAACCTTTTAGGAAAAAGATTACCTAGTAAACTCGTGCAATGTGATATTTGTGAGACCGGGAAGTGATTTCCCGAGTCGTACCCCAACGAGGTGTGAATGGAAAGTTTCGCGGAAAGATCGAGATTAAAATTTTGTATGTTTGGTTGAGAAAGGTTATTTGGTTTTATGGTACGTTAAATTAACGAAAATGGAAAATTAACGAACGAGAGTGAAAATAAAATAACCTATGGGGAAACAAAAGGCAAATGGCGTACTAGGGGAATCCTAAAACACTACAGGAATCAAAATTAGGTATCGGGAATCCTAAATCACAAGTAAACAAATAAACGTGACGTTTATTTAAGATAAACGTCAACGTAACAAATAAAAACGTGAAATATTAGCTACGCAAATCCTACGGGCCTACAAATAATTTTCTCACGCACTAAATGACAAACGAAAATTTTAGAAAAAAGAAAATTAAAAGTTTGATAAAAATTCTATTTATTATGAATTAAAAACAATTTATCACTAATTAAATCAAAATAAATACTAAAACTAATGAAATAAATCTGAATTTTTTTTAATAAATTCTACAAGTTAAAAGTAATCTAAGAAAGATATAAAAATGAGGAGCACAATTCAAAAATAAGCTGGAATTAAGCTAATTAAGCTGTTAAGCTTATATAAGCTAAAACAAACAACTACCTGTTATAAATAAAACAGAGCAAAGTTTAACAAGAAAACAAGTGAGCACAGATGGTCGTGGATTGTTGCTTGTGTCTGTGTGAGGCTAGAGGTCAGGGGTTCGACCCCTGGCCTTTACCCTTTTTACAAAACATTTTTTTTTCAAATTTTTCTTTTCGCAGACTACTTCAACCAGTAAAATGAACAACTTTTGAAAAGCCACTTTTTCTGAAAAGCTCAAATCAAGCTTGTGCAAGATTAAAATACCAACAATTATGAATTTTGAAACCTTAAGTGAGTTTTTGAGAAACTAGCAGCCAAATCAGAATTAACCACAAGCTAACAAAATTGAAACACATGCTCACATAAGATCAATGGAACCCGACAAGCTCAAACAAACAACAAACAATCATTCTCAAGCTAGATCACAAGCTATGACAAAATCAAACAAACTCAGTGATGGCTGAGTTACTCAGCAAAAACAAGCAGTGAGGTGGGGGGGAGGCAACTACGAGCTTCCTAAAGGCTTCTAAAAGCTACGCTAGGGGGAACTGAAGTTAAGGCATCTAAGGGAGGTCCTAATGAGCTAAAAGGAACAGGAATTAAGCGATTATATAAGCCTAAGAGCACCAATAAGCAATAAACTAACATATGCATACAAAGGGCTGCAGTAAAAAACGGCTACTGGTGCAACTTCAGGCCTACAAACAGCTGCTATAAAAAATTACCAAAAATTAAATAAAAATACTAGGAAGTAGATAAGCCACTAGATATACTGTGTACCAATTTTTAGAGCAAACGGATAAAAACCAAAGAAATGAAAAATAAAAAACTTCTGGACTGCACATTTTCTTTTTGACAGCAAATTAGTAAAAAATGATGGGTCAAATGGGTGATTTTAAATGGATATTTGACCTATAAAAGTCAAATACCAAGTTGCACACTTACGCCAACCTATTTGGGACTACTTAAAACCAAAAACAACAATGCTACAAGCCTAATCTATATTATGCTAAACTTCTTTTTTTTGAAACAGATTTACCTAGTATACTTTTGAAAACTTACTCCAATCTTTAAAAGCTCAACAAAACTACTCAAACATAACCCAAAACAACTGAATATACTAAACCTAAGCTGTTTGCAGTAAATTGGATGACCAAAAACAGTTTTGACTCAACATATACTATTGTGCCAAACACCCCTATATAGGGTCTGTTGTGGTTTTTTTAAATGAACAATGGTTTTTAAGCTGTAAAGTTTGAAAGACAATGTTAAAGTAAGCTATTCTAAAAGCAAATAAGCATTAATGAACTATTAATAAGCACCTACATAAGCTAATAAGCAAAACCACTAAATTTTTATGTATTTCCTGGATTTTATAAGAGCTTGAATAAAACTTAAGTAAAATAGTTTGAATGAAAACAGAAGTGATCCTAGGCTCAACATAAGGTATGAGGGCTTATGAAAGCTTAAAGAAACAGTGATATTAGCTTTAAATTAAGAACTTAGAAAATATGCAATAAAGTAAAATTTTAAGTAAAAACTGAACTTGTATTAAACTTGATTGAAAAAGTACATGAGAACTGAATTAAAACTTAGAAAACTGACAAGTAAACTACAACCCTCTAGACTGCCTCTCATGGGCTTACAAAGCTTCTATTTATACTAATCTTCAAGCTAGGGTTTCACTTGGAATTTTGTCTTCTTTTGTTGTGCTTGTTCTGTGAGAGAAAAACTGAGCTGGATCACTTGTGCTTTCTTGAGCAACTCACAACCCTTGGTTGGAACAGAGATGATCACAACCATTAATCCAATTTTTGGCGCCCAAATGGAGCTGTGGATGGATGACCTGGCATGGCAACATGTGAAGGGGGTTCTTGGAGCAAGTGAAGGGAGGCTTTTGAGGATATGGGATGCGTGTTGCAGGTTAAAGCAATGGAGGGGGTTTAAGGTTTTGTGGGTAAAAGAGAGCAGGGGTGAAGAAGGAGACAGGTTTGACCTTTGTTTTGACCGAGGATAAATATAACGGGGTGCTAGGTTTTTGTGTTGGGTTGAGTTAATTGGGATTGGGCCGGGTTAGGGAGTTATAAGGTGTATTGGTGGAGTGGACTAGATGTGGTGTTGGGTTGTGTTTAAGTTTGGTTTGGATTATGGTGGATCCGGGTTTAGGTTTAAAGGATTAGGAGTAATATTAATTATTAGTATGAGGTTTTGAGTTTAGGTGATTAGTTTAGGATAAATTAGGTTTTAGGATGAAGGGTGAAAATGAAATTTTAGATTCGGGTTCGTTTTTTTCATGCTCACTCCATTGCCATATCCCGGGGTTGACTTCGAACTTGACTTTTTTTGTAATTTTTCTTCAATAAATGCTCTAAATGGTGTCGAGTCGATCCGGTAATGTTCCATTATGCTCCGTTTTCCCATCCAACTTCTGTTTTGCTCTCATTTGCCTTGTTTTCAATCTATTTGTACCTGAAATACACAAAAACACACTCCAAGGATATTTGTGACATTATTTGATCATTTTGAAGTGTTTTTGATCGTTTTGGTTCGAAAAATGGAAGAAAAGATATGTGTAAAATGACACATATCAGGTACATTTAATTATGCATGTACAATAGTTTAAAGTACTTGTGTCCAAAAATAAAACAAACAATGTATTCTCACCTCAAAGTATTTGAAAACAAGTATAAACAAGTAAAAGTGGGCTATGAAACTCACCGAATACAAATATGATAGCAAACGTGCTAATAAAGTGACGAGTGAGCCGATAAAACTCTAAAAGCAATCTAAGATAATACGTTGTGTCTTAGGTTTATGAATGATAACGTGAATATGCAAATAGGTTATATAAAGTTTTACATATAGATTATACATTGTACTTAGTGATTTTAAAAGGTTATAACCTTTAAGGAATAGTTTTGATTCATTTATATAATTTTACAAGTTTTATTAAAAAGTTGATTGGTTTTATAAAAGTTATCTGATTTTAGAAAATTCGCTACTCATAAACCGTAAAGAGTTATGACTCGATTTTTACGTATGCGGAAAGGTATTTGAGTCCACTATTCAGATTTTTGGGTCCCGTAGTTCTAAAAGTCCCATAACCTAAGTAAAATTACTAATATACCCTTAAGTGTCAAAGCTGAGTTTTAGCTGCACAATTCAGTCCCACGAAAATGGCTGTAGTTTACAAACTACAACCCCGATTGACCTCATTCCAGCGGCCACGTTTAAGTTAAAGGTCCACTAGAACTTTCATTTGAACACCAATAGGAAGTTCTTTACAATTTTTAAGAGCTTTTGGCCATTGAAATCTGGTTACCAAATCTGGACTACTTGTACGAAAGATTTTCGATTTAATTCATCGGGTGGAGTTACAGAACGAGCCACCCGGAAAAATGATCACAAGACCCTGTAATATAACCTTATATTTTTACCTAAGACTCTAAATCCACTGATTTTTCACACCAATCGCGTTTTTGCCACTGAATCAAAAATGTCCGAAATATAGTGATCAAATCATGTTTTCAAGTGTTTTTAACCATGTAAAATATATAACCATATCATATAAATAAATATTACATATGATTAACATAAAATACAGTAAATAACATGAAAATAATATTGGTTTCCTTACAAAATTATGTGTTGATAAATGACGAGGACAAGAACAAAGAACATCAACCAAAATCAATAACTAAACCACCAAAGCTTTCAAATCTTTACTAACCCTTACAAACCCTAGATTAATCAACCAAAATAACAACTTGCAAACCCTTTCAAAGTCTTTCAAGAATACCCTTTACAAAACTCCATTGAAACCCTAGATTAGATGAGATTGATTTGTGTTTTGAGTGAAAGAAACTAAGAAACAAGATTAGAACTACAACGTCTTCTATCTAAGAACAAGAACTTGTAAATTTTTGAGATGGATTTGGTGTTGTGGTTGTAGAAACCAAAGACAAGATAACTTGCATACACGATAAATAAAAGGTTTGTAAAAACAACATATAAATAAACAAAATAAAGAGACATTGCCTAATTTCCTAATGTTAGGCGGGCTAATGGGCCGACACAAATGGGCCGACCTTATTAACTAACATCCCACCTCAAACTTACAATGTTGCAGCGAGGAACATTGAGAGTTTGTCATATAGAAAACGAAAATGCGGGCCACAATGAGGCCTGGTTAAATATATCTGCAATCTGTAAAACAGACGAAAGAAACGACAAAGAAATGGTGTCTGCCTGAACATGGTGACGAGTGAATTGAAAATCAATCTCTATATGCGTGGTCCTTTCATGAAAAACCGTGTTGCGCGCAATCTGAATAACACTACGATTATCAAAATATAATGGAGTAGGACTAGTAATATTAACGCCCATTTCTTCAAGTAACCATCATAACCAAACAATCTCGCTAGTAGTAACAGCCATGGCACGATACTTAGCTTCAGTAGAAGATCTTGAAAGAACATCTTGTTTTTTACTCTTCCAGGAGATAAGCAAATCTCCAATAAAAACACAAAACTCAGTTGTAGACTTGTGAGTGACAAAATCACCTGTAAAACCCTAAAATCCGTAATCCTAATTTTACGTATAATTTGAAATTTTTCTAAGTAACGATACAAGTAATTATTAACGCGAATATAATTTAACGAAATTAACATTAAGTCCATAAAATTTTAACGAGACGTCATATTAGAAATCTTTGAACATATTTGAGCCCCAAAATAATTTGTGACCTAAATAAAATACGAGGTAACTAAAAACGTTTCGTAGACATTTGTTTTGGGTCGTTTCCTTTTGTTACGCCAACTAAAACCAATTCTAGCTCAACCCATGATCCATTTCAAAAAAAGGAACCGGTGTATTTTATTCCACATACAAACACATATACGTTTCATAAAATAAACCCTAACCCTATTTTTCTCTGCAAAGTTGCGGCATATTATTTTTCCTGGTCTTTCCTTTGCATTCGATCATCAAGAAGGATTCCAAGGTCGAGGTTCGAGTGTTCCTTCACTAGTGAGTATTGATTTGTACGCGTTAAGGTGCAAGGATTTGGTACTCGATTTCTTTTTGGTTCTTTCCATTCGGTTCCATATTCTGTCGAGAGCTAGGTATACACTCCATCTGATTCTTTTGATTCATCATGTTCCTTTAATATCTAAACTTGTTATGTTAATAAGAATGGATCGATGGTACACATATAGATGTTGTATGTATGATATATATATATGCATGAAATCATAAGAGACCTACATAAAATCATGAATGGTGAAACATATATGTCGATTGCTGTTTGGTTTTTGTCCCATTCGAATCAGTTGTTATTCAAGCCCTACATCTGATCTTGAAACCCTAAATATGACCGTTAGTCTAACATTAATCGTGGTACTAAAAGGGAAACTTATTAGAAAATTTAGTGCACTTGAGGGATTAATTCACACCTGGTAATGGGTTTGGAGGTACGGAGTGTACACTCATTTGGTCACTGAATCCCCTGACTCAATAGTGGTTATGCTAGTGTGAATCTGTTTCTGCTGATCTGATTCTGCTGCTAGTATTGATTCTGCTGTTAGTATGAATCTGCTGCTAGTGGATTCTGCTGACAGTGGATTTTGCTGCTAGTGGATTCTACTGCTCGTGTGATTCTGCTGCTGGCATCAGTTTATTCTGCTGCTCATTATTAACCACTGATTCCTACTATTATGGAAAGTATTATGATATAATTAGTGGGCCGTTAATTATACATAATTCCATGGGCTAGGGTTTTAGTATTCTCTATTATAAATAGAGGTCATAACATTATGCATGGATACGATTAACACAAACCCTAAACACTTGAATATGATTTGGTTCTTGCTTTGTGCCTAAAACAGGAACATCACTTGGTCTTATCCCATAGAGATATTCGTGTAACCTAGGAATAGGGTCGAATAGTTTCTATTGGAAAGTGATAACACGATTTCAAGTGAATATCCAGTACTCATTGGTTATCTTTACCCTGTTCTGGGAACACCAAACATATTATAACCAACAATCAATAGAAACTATTTAGTGATAGTCAATGGCTGCTGCTATGAGGCATATGGCAACTAACTTTTCCAAGTTGGAAAAGTTTGAAGGTGTTGATTTCACAAGATGGCAGAAGAAGATGCACTTCTTGTTGTCAAGCATGAATGTGGTGTATGTTCTAACCACTGCTATTCCTGAAGATCATAGGGATGATGCTACTGTGGAACAAATAAGGGTCAGAAGCAAGTGGGAGAATGATGATTATGTCTGCAGACGTTTAATCCTCAATGGTATGTCTGATTCTCTTTTTGATATTTATCAGAATGTTGAATCTTCTCAAGAACTATGGGATTCCTTGGAAGCCAAGTACATGGCTGAGGATGCATCAAGTAAGAAGTTCCTTGTAAGTAATTTTAATAATTACAAAATGGTTGATTCTAGACCTGTCATGGAACAATACAATGAACTTCTTAGTATACTTGGTCGATTCACACAACACAAGATGAACATGGATGAGGCTATTTCAGTCTCTTGTATCATCGATAAACTACCTCCTTCTTGGAATTCAAGCATATGCTGAAACATAAGAAGGAGGAGTTAACTCTTGTTGAGTTGGGCAGTCACTTGCGCATTGAGGATGTAGAAACGTAGAGGGGGGGGGGGTGAATTCGTTCCTTTTTAAAACTTAAAATGTTTTGTATCAAATTCCCGATCAAGTGTGACTAAATATGAATAGTGGTTAAGTCACTCACAACAAACATATAAGTCACGCAATCACATAAACATAAACATAACATGAGGTTTAAACGTCTTTAGCCAATTCAGATTATACTGTGGACGGTCCCCGAAATACACCGACGGTCCCTTAAATGTTTGGGGACCGTCCCTATATAAAGGACCGCCACCAGTGGGCATATCTATTATGTCTGATTAAGTTTTCTTATGTTTTGTGTTTCTAAGTTAGCTAGTTGATATCACAAGCATGTACACACCAAGCCACACAAACATAAATGTAATGCAAGTATGAAAAGTAAAGAGTAAGGAAGAGAAAACGCAAACTGGACACGGTGATTTATTGTGGTTCGGCACGAAGCACCTCTTCATCCTACTCCACTCCCCGAGTACCACACTCGAGAGTTACTTCACTAATAAACACGCTCCTTTTAGGCAGAACAAACCGTACACAAGCTTACACCAAGTTTAACGACACTAAGCGGAATGTCGAGTCCTAATTCTAGCTAGAACCAATCTACACCAAGGCCCACGTGGCCACACGAACAAGCACTCTTGTCCCACTTAGATCGACAAACGATCCAAGCCTTCACACGAACGAGCACTCCCGTTCACTTGAATCTTCACACTAAGACACACTTGGATCTTCACCCAATCCAAGCCTTCACACGAGACACACTTAGATCATCACCCGATCCAAGCCTTCACACACCGACTCAACTAAGTCCTAACTTACACACTAGGACACCACACACCATACAACAATTACATGACCTATTCTAGTTACAAGACTTCTTGGATCTACATCACCATCCAAGTTCACACATATAATCCCCATCCTCGACTCACACACAAGTCGGATACAATGACAATATTTACAGAACCTATCACCGTAACACTTGTTACGTTTGTGTGTGGACACCTATAACATCTCGAATCTTTATCTATGTCGAGAGTTCTTCTCTTACCCATGAGGTAGAGGAAAAAGAAAATCATAACACTAGTTATGTTGGTGTGTGGACTCAATAACACTTTGATTCTTGACGACTTCAAGTGTTCTTCTCTTGCACATGATGTAGTAGATGACAGGATCACTTATAAACACATACCAAAGAGTTATAGTGATCAAAGAATGAAAAGGAAAGACCAGGAAATTTTTTGTGCAAAGAGGATTAGTTTTTCTGATGAAAATGGGTCAGTATTTATAGCCAGCAAGAGGAGCGTCCGACGGTCCCTTAAACCTTGGACGGTCCTTTATCAATAAGGGACCGTCCCATAGATAAGGGACCTCCGTGACAGTTTTTGTCCTTTTGTGGTGAAATGTTACCTGGTGAAATTTTATCTGATTTGGGCGGGAAATGAGGCTGTTTTTCACATTTGAAAATTCAAATTTCAAAGTTCTTTTTCTTATTAACACATTTCTTTATAAATAAAAAAATAATTTGCCTAATTTATTTTTGTAAAAATGTTTTGTCACATTTATAAAAATGTGAGGTTTAAGGACAAAAACGATTTTCTTTGATCTCTTAACAAAGTTGGTAAAGTGTTTGTTCATACCTGAAGTGATGTCGAGAGACGTTGATGTGTGAACGAGTAACTTGTGCACTTTCCGTTATGTATTACAAGTTACACGTTTGTCATCATTATAACATGAAGACATTGTATAGATTAAACGTCGTAACATTTGCACTAACAGAGGAATCACTCAAGGCACAAGACATTGACAAGCCAAAGAGTAGCAATGCTACTGGTCCATCAGTTTTCAATATGGTGGAGCATAACAACTCCCCCAGGAACAATGACAACAAGGGCAAGCGTAAGCATCATGATAACACCAAAGATGATCTTAACAAGAAACCAAAAGTGACTTGTTGGAAGTGTGGGAAACCTGGACACTTCAGGAAAGATTGTAAAGGTGGTAAGATTGGGCAATAAAGTCAATGGATCAGGGAATGGTAATACCAATTCTCTGAAAGGTCAGAATATATTTAATAAGTCTTTTGAGATTTATGTTGTTACATATATATCTGAAGTATACTTTGTGCAGGATGATGATGTTGCTTGGTGGGTTGACTTTGGTGCAACAATTCATGTGAGTAAAGATAGAAGCTGGTTCAAGACCTATGAGTCAATGAATGATGGTTCTATTCTTCATATGGGAAAAGAGTCAACTGCCCTGGTGCATGGAAAAGGATGTATGGATTTGAAGTTTAGTTCTGGAAAGATTGTTTCTTTGTTTAATGTCTTGCATGTTCCTGATATTAGAAAGAATTTGGTTTCTAGTAGTGTTTTGAATAATTGTGGTTATAAACAAGTTATTGAATTAGATAAGTTTGTTTTATCTAAACATCGTGTGTTTATTGGTTTTGGCTATTTGTGTAATCAAATGTTTAGGCTTAACGTTGTTCATGATATTGCTAATTCTGCTTTTATGTCAACCTCTAAACTATATGATTCAAACTTATGGCATGCTAGACTTGGCCATGTACACTTTAAAAGGATGCAAGATATGTCTAAGGATGGGTTAATTCCAGCATTTTACATGGACACAGAAAAGTGTAAAACTTGTATGATGAATAAAATAACTAAGAAACCTTTTCAAAGTGTAAAACGTGAAACTAAAGTGTTGGAACTGATTCATAGTGACTTATGTGAGCTACTCCCTCTTTGGGGAATAAGAAATACTTTGTAACTTTTATTGATGATGCTTCTAGGTTTTGTTATGTTTATTTTTTACATACTAAGGATGAAGCATTAGATAAATTTAAAGTATTTAAAACAGAAGTTGAATTGCAACAAGGGTCTCTAATCAAAAGATTCAGGACTGATAGGGGAGGTGAGTACATGGATACTCTGTCTTTTAAGTCTGTTGGTATAATCCATGAAACGACTGCTCCTTATACTCCTCAGCAAAATGGTATTTTTGAAAGGAAAAACAGAGTGCTAAAGGAGATGGTTAATTCCAAGTTGTCCTATTCAGGGCTGAGTCAAGGGTTCTGGGGCGAAGCTATGTTAACAGCTTGCTATTTATTAAATAGGGTTCCTAATAAAAGGAACAAGATAACCCCTTATGAACTCTGGACTAAAAGAAAACCCAACCTGAACTTTCTCAGGGTTTGGGGTTGTAGGGCTGTTGTAAGACTCCCTTATCCAAAGCAGAAAACTTTGGGTGAAAGAGGCATTGAATGCATCTTTGTTGGATATGCTGAGCATTCCAAGGCATATAGGTTTTATGTTATTGAACCTAATGAGTCTGTTTCAGTTAACTCAATAATTGAATCAAGGGATGCACTCTTTGATGAGAATAGATTCTCATCAGTCCCTAGACCAAGTCAAAGAATTCCAAATGGAACCAATGACATTGGTATTTCAGAGGTATCTGATGAGGTCCCTAATGAGGTTGTGGAACAACAACCTGAACCTGAGCTCAGAAGAAGCAAAAGGGTTAGGACTCCAAAGTCATTTGGACATGAGTTTCAATTATACGTAATTGAAGGTACAAGGAATGAGGTCTCTGACCAATACTCCTATTGCTTCATTGTTGAGGATGATCCCAAAACATTTGAAGAAGCAATGAAGTCCTAGGATGTTGCTTTCTGGAAAGAAGCAATAAATGATGAAATGGATTCCATCATGGGCAATAACACTTGGATGTTGGTTGATCTACCACCTGGTTGCAAATGGATTTTCAAAAGGAAAATGAAGGTAGATGGAACTATTGAAAAGTTCAAGGCAAGACTAGTTATTCAGGGTTTTAAACAAAAGTCAGGAATAGACTATTTTGATACTTATACCCCTGTGGCTTGTATTAGTACCATAAGATTACTGATTGCTTTGGCATCAATTCACAATCTGGTTATTCATCAGATGGATGTGAAGACAGCTTTCTTGAATGGTGATTTAGATGAGGAGGTTTACATGAACCAACCTCAGGGCTTCATCATGCCTGGTAATGAAAACAAGGTGTATAAACTGATTAAGTCTCTTTATGGACTAAAACAGGCACCTAAGCAATGGCATCAAAAATTTGATGAAGTGGTTTTGTCTAATGGTTATTTACTTAAACAGGCTGACAAATGTGTATATAGCAGATTTGATGAATCTGGTAAAGGAGTCATCATTTGTCTATATGTTGATGACATGTTGATCTTTGGCACTGACCAAAATCAAGTTGACCTTACAAAGGCATTTTTGTCATCAAAGTTCTCCACGAAGGATATGGGGGAGGCTGATGTTATCCTTGGTATTAGGATTAAACAGGAAAGTAACAAAATTTCTATCTCTCAGTCTCATTACATTGAGAAGGTGTTGAGGAAATTTAATTACTTTGATTGTACTCCTGTGAGTACTCCTATTGATACAAGTGAGAAGCTAATGCCTAATACTGGCAAAGCTCTATCTCAACTTGAGTATTCTAGGGTGATTGGCTGCTTGATGTATGCTATGACTTGTACAAGACCTGATATTGCTTTTGCAGTGGGTAAACTGAGCAGGTATACTAGTAATCCTAGTGCTCATCACTGGCAAGCAATTCAGAGGGTACTGAAGTATTTGAAGAGAACTATGGATTATAGTCTCTCATATACTGGTTATCCTTCAGTGTTGGAAGGATACACTGATGCAAGTTGGATCAGTAACACTGAAGACAATTCGTCTACTAGTTGCTGGGTATTCCTACTTGGTGGAGGTGCAATTTCTTGGGCATCCAAGAAACAAACTTGCATTACCAGTTCAACCATGGAATCTGAATTTGTGGCTTTAGCTACTGCTGGTAAAGAAGCTGAATGGTTGAGAAACTTGCTTCTTGAGATTCCATTGTGGCCTAAACCTATAGCACCTATTTCTATCTGTTGTGATAGTGCTGCTACATTGGCAAAGGCTTATAGCCAGATGTACAATGGGAAGTCTAGACACTTAGGTGTCAGGCATAGCATGGTTCGTGAGCTTATCATGAATGGGGTGGTATCTATAGAGTTTGTTAGATCTCAACAAAACTTAGCTGATCACTTGACGAAGGGTTTGGCTAGAGACTTGGTTTTAAAGTCTGCTAAAGGGATGGGTTTAAGTCCAACTTAGTCAATGAATGCTAAGACACCCAACTCCCTCCTAAGGAAACTTGGGAGCTGAGTTCGATGTGGAAAGCTAAACATTTAGTGGACTGGAGCACATGTTTTATATTACATCCCAAGGTTGTGCTCAGAACCTGCTGGAAAAGGAGGATGAAGTCTTTACTTCTCAATGGTTAATTTCTTTGAAAAAATGCTTAGCAGGAGCATGAATAAAGAGGAACCACCTATGTAAATGTTGAAGTTTTGCCGCTTCAGGAAGCTTTGGACTTTTAGCTTTTACAACATTTATGAATTGGATATGGACACATGGCTTGTATAGTGTCAGGAGTATTTAAGTGTTTGAAAACTTGTGTGTATTTATCTTCAGGTATTCAAATGGGTTGAAAGGGACAATTCTTAGAACACTATGATTCTTGAATATTTGAACGTATATGTACTAAGATGGAAATTCAATCTTCAAGATATTTTCATTTATGCACTTATTTTGTTTAAAATTTATTATTTCATGCAAAGGAAGTGAACTAAATTTGGGGAGGATTGTTGGAAAATTTAGTGCACTCGGGGGATTAATTCACACCTGGTAATGGGTTTGGAGGTACGGAGTGTACACTCATTTGGTCACTGAATCCCCTGACTCAATAGTGGTTATGCTAGTGTGAATCTGTTTCTGCTGATCTGATTCTGCTGCTAGTATTGATTCTGCTGTTAGTATGAATCTGCTGCTAGTGGATTCTGCTGACAGTGGATTCTGCTACTAGTGTGATTCTGTTGTTGGCATCAGTTTATTCTGCTGCTCATTATTAACCAATGATTCCTACTATTATGGAAAGTATTATGATATAATTAATGGGCCGTTAATTATACATAATTCCATGGGCTAGGGTTTGAGTATTCTCTATTATAAATAGAGGTCATAACATTATGCATGGATACGATTAACACAAACCCTAAACACTTGAATACAATTTGGTTCTTGCTTTGTGCCTAAAACAAGAACATCACTTGGTCTTATCCCATAGAGATATTCGTGTAACCTAGGCATAGGGTCGAATAGTTTCTATTGGAAAGTGATAACACGATTTCAAGTGAATATCCGGTACTCCATGATTATATTTACCCTGTTCTGGGAACACCAAACATATTATAACCAACAAAACCTAAAACTGACATTAAAGGTTAGGGTTGTGTCGTTTTCTGTCTCAACTATTGCTGTCCAGAAATTTGGGTCGATTGAACGGGGTAAATCTGATGATGTCAACGTGTTTTTCAGTGAATTTTGAGTCTAAACATGAGTATTACTTGTCTACTTTCTGGAAATATAAATTTCATGGTGATTGGAGGTCGGGAGGTAAGCCTTTTGATTTTTTACAAGATTAAGTGTCAAAACTGTATTTGGGATGTCTGAAAATCAGTAGGCATTTTTGATTTTTAATTTCCAAACCATAAGGAGTTAGAAGGTCTCCTTTTACAGTGGTTAGATATAGGTTACTTGTGACTTAGAATTTTTGTGGATTTTTATGAAGTGTCGAAATGGGTTTGTTAAAGGCAAACTTTCTGTGTCTTTCTGCAGTTAATTTTCTGGGTAGGTTTGGTAAAACGATTTTGAAAAGGTACTTGTCCTTTGAAATAAAATCTAGAAAAATTACACAAGGTACTTAAGACATATGGGAACCTTGGATAATTTTGTGGAAGCTCCAGAAAATATTTAAGTATGATAAGAAAATTCGGGAATGTGCAACCTGTTTATGTGTTAAAAGCTGAAATTAACTAAAGGAGTGAAATATGTGTTTTAAACCTAATTGTCCTCAATATCCTTTAACCTAACTATATGTAATCATGATTATGACATTTAAAGATGTAATTAAGATACTTAAATGCATTTCATAACCTAATTAGATATAAAATATGATTGGTATATGAATGGAAGTTAAACCTACGTATTGAACCCTAAATTTCTAAATTTAGTAAGAAAAACCTAAAAATGCATTAATAGCCATAATTAGTAAGTAAACTAAATTATGATCACTTGTAAACCCTAAATATGATAAATGTAACCTTAAGATACTAAATCTGGAAACTTTCTAATTATAGAAAGTTACTAAATATAGAAACCTGCTAAATCTGGAAAGTTACTAAATTTGGAAACCTGCTATTTTTGGAAACTTATTAGATAAGAAAACTTTCTAAATATAGAAACTTACTAATTTGGGAAACCTGCCAAAAATAGAAAGTTACTTAATTTGGATAAAACTACTAAAAGTGGAAAGGTCTATTTTGGGAATTTTATTTTGGAAAGTTAAGTAAGCAACCCTAATTTGATAATCAATAACCTAAACTTCTCTTTTGGTATATGAAACCCTAAAGCCTAATGTGTAATCATTTGACATCAAGTAAACCATAATATGATTCAGAATATAACCAGTTGTGACATTGAATGAGCATTTAAGTAATATGTAAACATTTATTTATGTAGATCTTGTGAAGAAGGAGTAATTTCCATTTTTGTTTGATCCTTTCTTTTACCTGCCTTGTCATTCGGTTAAGGTACAGGTATTCTGCCTTTTTAGTAAAGGCCATCCTTCTCTCTTTTGTTTATTGCTTTGATTATGATCCCTTCAGTTAAGCCATTGCTATGTTCCCATTGTATGATTCTTATTTGTTGATCCTTGTATTTGATATGAGTTGATATTCGTTTGCATGCTATATTTCTTTTCTATAGCACTTCCTATTTCTATGCCCATTATATGTTTTGCCTTTATGTGTTAGAATTATTAGCCAGTCATGGGGAGTCCATGGCCTTGCCATTGATGCACCAGTGGTATTGACATTCCCTTTAAGCTAGCTATTCAGGCCTATATTTATAATTGTATATGTTTACTTAGCCTAGAGCTTGGTGCATACATATCTGTTTTGCAGGGGGCGTATGGATGCATCCTAGGTACTTACTTTGGTATTATTTGATGAATGTTTTGGTGTGTGTGCAATACACCCCTTTCACATAGTACATTTGGAGATGATCACTCCTATGTGCGCATTAGTATTTGTTGGGCATTTCTGTTAGTTCTACTTTATATGATCCCTCAAGTTTGCAAAATTGTCAAGAATGACCCCCGGGAATTTTTAATCCAAGAAAAATGATAAAACTAATGGTATCAGAGCCTCTCAAACTTTTTCACCGGGTGGGATGGATATTGATTTAGATCGAATTTTAGCCCTTAATTTAAATTTTGTCGAAAATTCGGTTTTAGTATTCG
>LBNU01033758.1:17062-56814 GCA_014162995.1 Artemisia annua
ACCGGCAATTATACAATTTGACATAAGAGCGATAAATCACTACAAAGCCCACAGACAATCCAACGACCTAGACATGCGCCGCATACGGTCAAGATACGCCACAAATACATCAAAGGTGTAGAATATTCCAGAATATATAATCTTGACCCCCAAGGCGAAAGTAAGTCAATGCTCCGCATCTTCATATTTATAACGCCGCATCGAGCCATCAGACAAGAGAACTATAAATACCTACCAAGACCTAAAGACGAATTTTGTGTGCAACATAACCCTAAGGAGCCGAATCAGACGAACAAGCAACACAGACACACCTAAACCGAGATATTAGAGCTGTAAAGAAGGTCCTGCATGTATTCATTCAATTCATAAGTAGTTTGTTTTTTGTAATAGTACACTTTAATTCATCAGGATTGATGGCCGGTAGTATGTGACTGCGGAAAATCATATGCCCGCCTTAAAATTGCTTTCCCATCAATTAAAGTTTATATGTTTGATTCTTTGGTGAATTATATTAGTGCTTTGAAACCTCTGTGTCTAGCTTGAGCATTGCTTGGGCTGCCATACCCCTTCCTCGCCTATTTAATCTGACGCCTTTGGATAAATAAGACAGTCATAAGTAATCATTAAGGGTTTACTCGCTGATCTAATGAAACCAACGAGATAGGTTTAATTAATATACACTTCATATAAAACTAGCAATAAAACAAGTGACAAGCTACTTAATTATCAGGACAGGTCTTCTTATAGTCTCTAATTATCTATCTGTATACGTGTATGCTATTCGCTGATTCGTGCTCATTAGTTTAATTTACTGTTTAATATAACCAATCTGTGCCAGTCTCTCAGGTTGAACCCCCTTTCTTTAGATTAGGCTGTAAAACTAACTTAGGATATTAAAATACTGATTAGGATAATTAGATAATACGTTCCACTCTTAGTGATCGACACTCTACTTACCATTATATACAAACTGACCGGGTACACTGCTCGTTAAGTGTGTGTGTTATTGATAAGTCGGCTAAATATAAATTTAAAACTTGAGTAGGCATTAATACTGCTAAACCGCAACGACACATCACGCGCATCAATACCCAATAACTTAAACATGAGTCCATCATCGCATTTCCATGAAACAATCAAATACACTAATGGACTGGGGGGACTTGATAGTGTATAGGACCTTTAGCCCAATAAACTAAGCGTAACCCACTCGAACTAAGGCCAATAGCGGCTACAACTCGTCGTGTTGCCTGGGAAACGGACTCCTAGACAAAGCTTGTATGCCTACTAAACATTTTGATGGTCCTCAAAGTTTTAGCAAATGACAACAACTGATGAACAATAATAACAATAAGAATATGTTCACTCAAGACCACTTAAAGAACTAATAACACCATTTGTACTTTTCAACATTTATAAATCTTATTAGAAATAAATCAAAGATTTACAAGGAATAGTTTGCGGAACACTATCACGGTTGATGACAAATGAAACACTCCTAATATGAGCAACACAGGCAGCTAGCTTTGGTTTGATCGTTCATAGGACAGGAGAATCCTATCAACTATAATACTTTATATTATTTTTTATGTTTGTTTAGAATCTCTACCTATATCTTTTGCAACCATTTGTTTATATAAGGGGAATAATGTGGATGTACATGGGGTACACAGTAACTTGACAACTTGCAATAGAGTGCACGTGCCTAGTATGCTAGTTTAAGCATACTTTTGGTTTACCAATGCTAACAAATGTTTGTACCAACAATATCACTTTCTTGTCTTTTGATGAGTGCTTTTGCACTTATCTTCCCAAGAAGTTTCCCGCCCAGACTTCAGAGATTAAGTTGCTCTTTAGAGATAAGTCTTTAGAGTCAATGAGACATTTGTCATATCTCAGTGACTCTAGTGTTGTTTGTAGCTCCTTGTACTTTACTCACTGACACTGCATCCGTTTATAAAGTGATTCTTCAGTTGCTCTTCGACATCCCTGAAGCTTGACTGTTGATTGAGCTTTATACAACTCTCACTGATTTCTTTTCTCAGTGAGTTACACCCTCTGATAACCATCAGGGAGTGACTTACTCTCTGATTTGTTATCAGAGAGTTACACCCTCTCATAACCATCATAGAGTAGACTTACCCTCTGATATATCAGGGAATGACTTACTCTTTGATTGTTATCATAGAGTGAATCACTCTATGATATATCAAAGAGTTATAACATACTCTCTTGATCATTTTTAGAGACGAGAATACTCACTGATCTTCAGTGAGTGAATTTAGGTTATTTTATGTTTAAATATTTGTCAAAGGCAATTAGGTCAGATTTTGACCCAACAATCTCCCCTATTTTAATATACAAATAGCCTAGTCTTAATTAGTAGTAAGTGAGCATAATTGCTTCTTCTTACATATATACTGAATTACAACAAGGAATAAAGTAATAGGAAATATAATGTCAGATTCCTTGTTGTTGCTGAAAAAAATAGACTCTGAGAGCTTGAACTTTCAAGGTTAGTAAGCCTTTTGATTTCAGGTTCAGACGTTCAGGGGTTCAGAGTCATTATGGGTTTAGCGTCTCATCTTCAGTAATAGGCTATTTTA
Organism: Artemisia annua; assembly: GCA_014162995.1. NCBI lineage: Eukaryota > Viridiplantae > Streptophyta > Magnoliopsida > Asterales > Asteraceae > Artemisia > Artemisia annua. The sequence continues at coordinate 19,669 of LBNU01033758.1, forward strand.
AGTACTAGTCAGAGACAATTGAGTCAGCTTTTCAACCCAACAGTCTCCCTCTATTTGAAAACAGAAATTGCCTAGATTAATTAGTTGTGAGTGAGCATAACGGCTTCTTCTTACAAACTGATTTACAACAAAGAATTAAAATAAAAATCAATAAAGTTTGATCCTTTGTTGTTGATGTTTTCAGTGAAGTTTCTTGAGGATCAGGGACTATTTCATTTACTGAACACTCCCTGATGCACATTTTGTGCATTCTCTGAAGACATTTCCTCTTTCCCCTGATGCTCCTTCCTTTAATAGCCTCTGATGCTCCTTCCTTTAATAGCCTCTGATGTTCCTTTCTCCCAATTGGTTACTACTGATAGTGACCATTTTTCATATATAAGCATTACCACTCTTATAGCTTGTTTAGTTAAAAACTCTATGTGTGCACGGTATCAAAAATTTGTTTAGTTAAAAACATATTAATTTGGGCTATGTAGATTAGTCCAATAATTTAGAATGGCATTATCAAATCTTCACATGTAAATATTTATTGTATTTGTTTATAGTCATGAGCTTACGACGACGGTAACCTTTACTCCTACGACTTACCCTCACATTTTTTTTCTCTTTTAAGTTAAGCGGCTTTTAGCAAGAGGATCTTATTAATTCTTTTAAAGGGGAGAGATGGGCTTATGTTGGCTTCTCAAATAAGAGAGAGTAAGGGTTTTTGGTAGGGGTGTTCATCGGTTCAGTTATCGGTCATTCAATTCGGTTAGTTCGGTTAAATTTTTTTTGGTAAAACCGAAAACCAAACGGAACCAAATTCAAATTGGTTTAAACTGAATTGAAAAGCGAATTTGAATTCGGTTCAGTTTTCGAGTTGACCCGAAGAACCTGAATTACATTTTTTTTTTCATGTAAGCCAAATTGGACTTTAGGTGGAGCTCAAAACTTTTCAAACTATCTTTATCTTTATCGATCCTCACCCCTTGCAAGGCCGTAGGTCCTTTTCTACCTTTGGTAGAACCAGAAGCAGCCTCTCTACCTTAGGTAGGGGTAAGACTGTCTACGTCTCAACCTCCTCCATACACCGTGGAAGACGGTATTGGGACCCATAACCCGTGGAAGACGGTATTGGGAGTTACTTTACTTTACTTTTTTTTATCTTTATCTTTATCTTTATCTTTAACCACTATAAAATTATTTAGGCCTTTTATTAATAAAAGTCTTAAAAAAAATTAAGTTTACACACTTTTTATTATGACTTCTAAAACTTATAATTTTTTGTTCTTCCGTAAACAACCGCGATATCCTTTGAAATTTTCACCAAATTAATCCGCGAAATACAAAAAAGCTAGGAGTATTTTTTACGAAAATATATTAGCAAGAATTTTTTTTAATAGCAAATGATGCAAAGTGCTAAGTTTATGATATAAATAAATACTAATATTAATATATTTCTCTTTGCCATCTCCACATAATTCTTTGAACATTAGAGTTTTCACCAAATTAATCTGGGAAAAACATAAAAACTATGACTATTTTTTTTATATAGAAAATTTATTAATACAATTTTTTAATAGCAAATGATGCAAAGTGCTAAGTGCTAAGTTTATGATATAAATAAGTATAATATTAATATATTTATCTTAGTCATTTTCACATGATTTTTTTAGCATTAGAGTTTCTTGCATTTATAAGTACTCTTTTACTTATACTTCACACATATGTGAGATAAATATAATACAAAATTTTGGTTGATAAGAGTAACAAAATACATAATAGTAACTTTCAAAAATTATATATATTTGTACATTTCTTTATTAAGATGATGCAAATACTTTGTAAAATTCGATATGGTGAAAACATTTCAAAAATAAAATATCATATTTTGTGATTAGGAGGTGTAACTTGTTTGGCGTATAAAATGTAAGTTTATCACACCGTTCATTAACTACTTGAGAATATAAACCGTTACCAACAACTTTGACTTTCTATCTTCATAATATTACTCACTACCGTTGCCATTGCATAAAGTTATCTTAACATAAACTTTTTTTTTTGTCATATGTGAAGTTCTATTGGGTTACCTGAGTTTCCAACTCGAATTGCGAGCTAACTAATCTCAGCGTGACTAACCTTTTGGATAGTCCGGAGTCAGCGCATGTAAACCTCCGTGGCCACAAAGGGTTTAATTTTCTCCCTGTTTAAAGTTATTGTCATGAAAAACGTATAACCAAAAACATTGATCGCTAAAGGTTTTAATTACATGACACTCGCCGCTGCAGCATGGAGGTGACCTGCTAGTCTTAGAAAAAGCATCTATGCAATTAGTTTTTGTCATTAGATTTGTCAAACACTTGGTTTTTAGTTATTTGTGTTTTGCAAACACGGTAATCATCTTTTTCCGAGACGACCTCAGAAGCACTCTTATATTTTGGACTAGGGCTGAGTATGGTTCGTAAATTAGACCGGAACGAAACCAATTTAGCTCGACATCATACCAAGGACCGTACCAAAATGTTCAGCCCATGTCTGGGTCAGTTCGGTCCGGTTGGTCGGTTCGGTGCAGCCCAACTAAGCATAATGATTAATTATGAGTAAGACTAAACCGGGCGGATCGAAAACCGAATATAATGAAAATGGTAGACCGAGGCCCGAATAAAAATACGTCGGTCCAATCTTATTCGGTCCGGTTTTTCGGTTCGCTCCGGTCCATGATCTATTATACTCATCCCTATTTTGGATTATTAGTTATGTTTTGTCGAGATGCTTGAAACTATTCATTGTCATTTAGAAAACCGACAAACCAACTAGTTTAATATTTTAGTTACCATATGAAATAATGAAATATGAATTCAGTACCGCTGCACCATAAGTTTGCCATGAATGAATAATTTAAGCCACATTTAAAGCTAGATAACCGTTGTAAAACAAAACACTTCAACACTTTTGCACATTTCAATGCCACCAAATCTAAAAGTAAACACACAAACAACCGCATTTCATTCCCAAACAAACCCATTTTCCAAACACACATTAAATCAAAAAACAATTTATGGGTATTGATCAAAATCAAATCTTATGAAATGGGTCACAAAAATCTTGAAAAATAAGCCATATTTAGTCACTAAACACACACAAAAACACTCAAAACACACACTAAACAAAAAACTAAATTTTGGGTACTGATCAGAATCAAATCTTTTGAAATGGGTCATAGAGATCTTGAAAAAAACAGAGGTGTACCACCACAACATGTTTCAAATTTTTATATAACTTCTTCACCATACTATAATGCTGAATCATCATCTGATAGTACTCAATGGACTTCATGGCTTGTGCCTATGATTGTTGTTGCAAATGTGGCAATGTTTATTGTTATAATGTTGGTTAATGATTGTCCTAAGAATCATCATAATGGGAAGGTTGGAGGTGATTGTGTTGGTAGGTTTTTGGGGAGGATGTCTTTTCAGCCTCTTAAAGAGAATCCACTTTTTGGTCCTTCTTCTTCTACGTAAGTTTTGTTTATGATTGTTTAGTTGCTTTCTATATATATTGGTTCTTGATTGTGATTTAAGATCTTTTTTATTTTCTTTATTTTTTTTTATCTGTGTGTGACTGTGTGTGAGAATTGATGGTTATTGATTATTGTTAGGTGATGCTTTCTTTGGAGTTATGATATTTAGGGTAGTAGTTAACAGTTAGCTGTTAGGAGTAGCGCGTTTATTTTATAGAAAGTGTTTGGTAACTAGCTGGGATGTGTAGCTATTAAGCATAAGATGGCGAAAAAGCTAAACGCTAACGCTAAATATTTTTTCAAGCAACATTTGAAATTAGTGTTTAGAAGGGAGAAAAGCTCGTTTCCAAATGAGCTTTCAAGTAAAACGCTAAATCCTAACCGCTAAGTGCTCTTAAATGCTGATTGTTAAACATACTCTTAATGGGTGGTATTGACACTTTTGATGCTGAATTCATTTTTGTTCTGTTAAAAATGGAAGCTTTCCTTTGTAAACTAGTTTACTTGATTCTGATTGTGATTTAGAAATTTCGTTTATATGATGTTCCTTGATTATAATTTGATGCTTTATGTGCATTTGTAATCTTTAGTGAGTGTTATTGATGGTTGTGATTTTGATATGAATTGGGTTTTAGCCCTTTTTATTCAATTTTGGGAGGTTTTTTTCGCATATCATTGGCAACTTTTTGTAGAAGTTGATTTAGGATTATGATTCACTATAGATGTTTTTTCCTGCTTACTCAATATGGGTGTTATGTGATTGGGTAGGGTTCAATTTTATGAGTTTTTAAAGCATCCAATTGGGATCTTCTGATACTAAGGTCTATCGGGTGAGCTAACAATAAAAGGTTGTGGACTCGTGGTTCAAGCCCCAACATGATGCGTGAGTATCTGCCCGTTAAAGTTGAGATTTTGTAATGAATCATAAGTTCTTTGAGGTTTGTTTCTGTTGACATTGAATTTAGGTTTATTTTTGACACCTGTTTGGTTCTTCCCGCCCTTCATTTGCATACGGTTTGAGTTTCTGGTTGGTTGTGCTCTCTTTGCCCTCCAAGTCGGTAATCTGTATTCCTTTGGAATGTTCTATTATTATTATCACGAGTGTTCTTTGCAAAATTTTAACTTAAAGTACCAATTTGGCCCACTTTGAGATGATTGGATTAGTAATCTTGGTTATACTTGACCACAAACGACTGCTCTTATTAAGGGTGTATTTGGATAGTTCTGTCAGTTCACCTCATCCAATAACTTTTATTAGCATGTAGAAACAAACATGTCATTTTACATGACAAGAATGAATTGGTATCATTTGGCATTGTTCTGATAGAATATTCTCTTTTTTGGATGTGTGCATAAAAAATTCTTGTTTCAAGTTGGATTAAAGTCGATTGAAGTATGCCAACTCATTTCGTCTCTATCATTTTGTAGATTGGAAAAGTTGGGAGCTCTTGAGTGGAAAAAGGTAGTTAATGATAATCAAGCATGGAGACTAGTCTCATGTATCTGGTTGCATGCTGGAGTCGTTCATCTACTTGCAAATATGTTGAGTTTGGTCTTCATTGGTATTCGTCTCGAACAACAATTTGGTTTTGGTACGTTTCTCTGCTAGCTGTTTCCATGCATAAATTTATCAAAGAAAACCTTTAAATGCATTTACATATTATTACTTTCATGGTTAAAATAATGTCCATCACTTTCACAAAAGGGTTTTTTTTTTTTTTTTTTTTTTTAATAGAAATAGATATATTCACTTCTCCATTTGTGGCTCGTTTTGTGAAGTTCATCGTGTCTATTAGTATTTTGTACAGGCTTTCAGAATTAACTTCAACTTAAAGTCCAAAACCACTACATGTCATGAGAAAGAGTCCATATCCGACTTTGACTGTCAAATGAGCTAGTTCTTTCTTCAAGTTTTATTTTGAAACTGACCAGGATTTAAATCATGAATCAAAAGTAGGCTTATTGTATTGGGACAGATAGAGTAGTACTATTTTGAAACTGGATTGGGCGAAAGCCNATAGAAATAGATATATTCACTTCTCCATTTGTGGCTCGTTTTGTGAAGTTCATCGTGTCTATTAGTATTTTGTACAGGCTTTCAGAATTAACTTCAACTTAAAGTCCAAAACCACTACATGTCATGAGAAAGAGTCCATATCCGACTTTGACTGTCAAATGAGCTAGTTCTTTCTTCAAGTTTTATTTTGAAACTGACCAGGATTTAAATCATGAATCAAAAGTAGGCTTATTGTATTGGGACAGATAGAGTAGTACTATTTTGAAACTGGATTGGGCGAAAGCCTAATAGTGCACTTTCCTGTTATGTACTATTTAGGGTGTTTGGATGTGTGATAATTGTGGCTATTTCAGAAATCAGATTCACATTTGCATTTGATAGAAGCAAGGGATGCTTAGGTATTTTGATATCATCAAAGTTCAATATTCTTATAACAGCTCCTTACGTGGATGTCTAGATCTGTTTATGTTAACACAAAAAAGGTAGAAAAGCATAATGAATCTTCTCAAAAAACTACAAAGCTGACTAAATTTTTAGCACATTCAAACACCCTTTTGGTAGGCCTAGGAGATTAAACTTTACGGGAGAGGTGAGCGGGGTGACCCACCCCTCTTCTTGTATGGGTTGCGCCTAAATGAACAAAATATCTTTACGTATAGGAAAGACTGTGTACCAAGACTTCACCCCTTGATGCCCTTGGGTCTTGCAAAAGTTATTTTAGTCCCTTTGTATTTCTGGTATTGTCAGTAATATTCTTAAAAATGATTTCTTTATGATTTTCTAATACGCTGAACTTATGGCAGCACGAGTAGCGGTAATCTACATGCTGTCTGGAATCGGTGGAAGCGTACTATCTACGCTTTTCATTAAAAACAACATCTCAGTTGGTGCTTCTGGTGCTCTGTTTGGACTTCTTGGAGCAATGTTATCCGAACTTCTTACCAACTGGACAATCTATGCCAACAAGGTATGACAATAGTCTGTACTTATTAGTTAGGACAAAGGTAAATGCGTAATTTTGCTAGAAACCATATCAACTTACATATGGCATAGTAGTATGTTTTTTTGCATAAATTTTATATATTATTTTTAAGCAGTTTGTAATCCAAAGCCCATCTTGTTTTGAAGGCTGCAGCCTTGACTACACTTGTGATCATCATCTTGATCAATTTGGCGGTTGGGATTCTTCCACATGTCGACAATTTTGCCCACATCGGAGGTTTCTTGACGGGATTTCTTCTTGGCTTTGTACTACTTCTCCGCCCTCAATTTGCTTGGCAAGAACGCCGCCATCTTCCTGTTGAGGCTCGTACGAAATCCAAGTACACAGTATTCCAATACGTGTTCTGGGTTCTTTCCGTGATCTTCGTGATTGCCGGGTATGCTTTTATTAACCACAATTTGGTTTTATATTACTTTTCGTGTATTTCAACGATTATTTAGCTCAAACCTATCACTTTACACAAGCACATTGACTATGAAGACCGTTAAAATCCAACATGGAAACTTTTTATATAACTATATATTATATGTTACAGAGTTAAATGTCACTTAAAAGTTATATGATGCGGTTGATTCTGAAAGTTATCAATCTGTTAGTCCTTTAAAGTCAATCTCTAGCTCTCTTTTTGGAACAACAAAAGTCAAACTCTGGCTATTTTGTGCAAACGATATGAAATATATATTGGAAAAACCAGTAGTACTGCTGCAAATGCAAATAGACAGTATTGCCTTGATGAAGTAAATAGGACAGGATTACCCTTTTCCTACAAAACCAGGAAACCAAACTAGATTTCTAGGATGTCTTTCTTTCATACAAGTGTTTCTAACTCTAAGATCATGAAATGGATAAATGAAAGAACAGTATACCATTACAAATGTTGAAATATTAGATCTCTTCTTGATGAAGTAAAAAAGATGGAATTGCCATCCTAAACTTGGTTTATGTTGTCTGCAGATTTACTGTGGGATTGATAATGCTTTTCAAAGGAGAGAACGGAAATGATCATTGCAGTTGGTGTCATTACCTAAGCTGCGTGCCTACTTCAAGATGGCACTGCAACAACCGATGATCACGATAGAGTTTACATTATCCTTCATCATCATTTTCCCGAGTTTATTCTTTCGTTCTTATACTTTACAAAATTATTCTTGTTTATATGCTTACAGATTTGTCATTGCATTTCCTTTCATGTCTGTAAATCTATGTTTTCTATGTGTATCTTAGGTTAGTAGATCTAGGTCAAATTCTTTAGTATTTGGCTTTTGTCTTCTTGCAAATTATGAAAATTATACTTCTTGAGATACTCTTTTGTCCAAATTTCAATTGATGCATTATGCATTCATCACATCAATTCCACAAGAACATGAACTTGCAGAATGATAAAATCCTTTTCTCTTCTGATGAAGCAAATATGTTATTTTACTCGTACATGTTACATTGTTACTAGTTTAGATGACTATAATCATATCATCCCTTGAGTTTGTGTTAAAAACTTGTATGCTTGCAAATGCAATCATAATCACAAATGAGACCTGTGAAAATCAAAATAGTCCACTGAAATATAAAATTAAGGGGCTTCCACTGTAAAACATAGAATTTACCATCTAATTAAGTCCCGCTAGATTATAGAAAGTTCATATCAAAACCTAAGAAAGATGAAATCACAACTTATCTATTATGACCTGGTGTTAAACACATTTAAGTTAGCCAAACATTGATGTTGACAGTTAATTCCAGTAACCACCACTAAACTCGCTTTCACGATAACCCATACCTCCAACCGGCATTCCGAGCCGATCAAGCCGACCCGACCCTGGATACGCTTTGCTCACAAAACTATCCCTTAGGTTTGACCCACGGTTGGTACCTGTACCAGAAGCGTATCCATAAACTGAATACCTCTTTGTTGCACTAGGGACCTCGATGTTAGGCCTTTGTCTCGGTGCACTTAAGGACCTGACCTTAGCCCGTGAAGACTCAGTGTACGACATGTAGTTGGGGTGGTCAGAGTAGCCACTAAGACAGCTTCGAGCACTGTCACTTTTAGCTGGAGTAAACGGGACGGTTCTCATTGACGCGTGGCCTTTGGAAGTAACTGCATAAAATGGAGGGCTGATTTGGGTAGTGTAGAAAGAAACTTGCTCATCGATGTCATGTGGGAAATATTTTAAAGGGGCAGTGTGAGAATTTACTTCGTAAGATTCGCTTGGGCTTTGGCCGGGTGGATAGATTGTTGACCCTCGAGAAGTGGTTAAACTTTGACTGTGACTGTAACTAATTTGGTCCGGTTGGAAGAGGGTTCGTCGTCTTATGTGAGATTTTGTTGTGTCCATTTCAAGGATTCTTTCACTCCGTTCATCATATAATCTCGAGCCATTACTCTGCATAGATAAGCATTCAAGTTTGAACATATAAAAAGAGAAGAAATAATAAATAAAATGGATAGACGAATAAACACACCTTTAGTATTGAATGTTGATTGTGTTTTGCAATTCTCGATCTCAAAACATGCTCAAACTTCTCGGGAGTTGGAGGCCCCTGAAAGTAGTAGCATATGTCAGCTATGAAATCTGAGCATGTAATACACACTCCATGCTTGTATCATACACATTTACTTTTGCACGACATATAGAATGTCATTGGGAAGTTTTGTTATTTGGATAAAGATGGAAATGAATATAAGAGACAACCTTGGTGGTCGACTGGGGTGAATCAACAAACTGGAGCCTCTTTTCACGCGCTCGTGCCTGAGCTCTAAGCAGAGCTTGCCAACGTCGCAAATCATCAGCAGCTTGCTTCCTTTGAATGTGACCTCTGACAAGTGCTTGAAGCTTCACCAATGCTTTTAATGCCCGCAACGCTTTCCTTGCCTTCAAATATTTCCATGTGTCAATTCGTAACTTAAAATATCATAACAAAACACTAAAATATGCATCGAAAATTATACTGTACAAACATTTCTATAATCAACCACTATGGCCTTTGTAGAAGCTAAAGAGTTCCAATTCACTACAAAGGACTACTTTGGCTATAAAAGGTAAAAGTGTTGCATTATTGGAAAATCATTGAACAAACAATAGCAAAAGCTTATGGGCATAGGTCACTTCGTGCCTAAAAATATTCAAACATCTAACGTGACAAGTAACAACCCACTCGGAATTACACAAGAAGAAAAACATCACTCTTTCTTTTTAATTTTTTTAGTACACTTTATGTTTGTGTTTAGCGGCCGGGTCATGAAACATAAAAGGTCCTGTTAAACCAGTTCACATCTTATTTTGCTTACAATGCATATGATGTACCATATTCCATGACTGCCAAGAGTGAGTTACCCTTTTCTTACTTTTCTAACCAAACTCCAATGCTAAAGTGTTGTCTACATCCTAACTGTTATGAATGCTCATTGCTCAGTCCTTGGCTATGTACATTTTGTCTTCTATGCTTTTTACTCATATCAATCACGGACTAAAAAGACATGCATCACTTTTAGTAAGGTTTGTATAAGGAAAAAAAATAGTAAAACACTTTTATGAGATATGTACATACACTGACACAAACCTTGTCACAAATTCACAATTAACCTAAACCCTTTCGGTGCTAGCATTGTCTGGCGATGCATGCACGATTCAAACTAAAACTATTCAGAACGCATTTCACGTTACATTAACCACATAGTACATATACACGAATCCAATGCTCGACTTTATGTCATCATGCACAACAACTTCATACGTGAACATGGAGGTACAACTATTCTATAAATTATGATGTGAAATACTGAAATGAAATAATTATGTATGAAAAAGATGTAACATGCAATAAATAACATTAACTATATAATAAAGAATGAAGTGGCTTGGTTGAAGAAACAATCCATCTTGAAAGAGTAATGGGAATATGACCTTAAAGGAAGATTATATGAGGTCCACATGGTTGGCTTAACTCTACTTGTTTCTAACTTTGTGTTTACCCCAACCGACCATGACCTTTCTTTCTGCCTACGTTGTCTTGTATTCTTGTACCATACAAAATTATTAATGCCCTTAAACTAAGTGTAACATTGTTTTGTCTAACCCAAGTATGCATTATTTGGTCATTACTAAGGTACATACATTAGTTAGTACCCCCTTTTATAAAGGGAAAACAATGTATTCCATTTAGGTCTATTTGCATAAAGCAACATAGGTAACGCTCTTTTTTAAAAAGTATGATGTATTTGTAAGTTGTAACAACCAAGAGGAACTTTTTTTAAGTTTCACAAGTTAAATTCCTCATACATGATAGCAACATTTAATTAAAAAAGTTTAGATAGGTTGACAAAGTAACAAGTGGAAACATTCATAAGCTCTACTACAAGGGTAAAAGTGATAGAAAACCTGGTGTTTAGAACAATTAAGATACTTGTACTTTTAAGCTTCATGGACGGCACATTTGCTTGCTACCCAACGTTGAAATTATGCCGACAAATAAGTAAAATGAAGAAGCAATATAATGTGAACTCGTCTTATTCAACAAAATAATGTGAACCCGTTTAAGAGAAGACTTTTACGGTCCAACTTGTGTACCTTAAGCATAACATATTGTACATTAGCTAACGTATCAATTTATATGGATTTGAGTTTGACCAATCCGTACAACGTGTGTTGACCTTTCATTTTCAATTACACCAACCCTTTTATTTTCAATATCTCATTAACATACAACAGATTTATACTTAAGAAAATGTTTCGTGTGAAATTTTATAGCACAAGTTCCACAATATGAACCTATTTCCATACAAAAATTATCCATAACATAACATTGATGTGTTTGAGGCTTTGAGCATTTAAAGTTTTAAACTAAAAAGTTCATTGAAATAGACATATTACGGAGTAGTAAACAAAAAGTCATAATATTTGTCTTTACACAAAACTAATCCATTAATTTTGCTAGATAATTATTACTCGTATTATAATATGTAACCCTGAAGTCCGCAAAATAACTTTAAAAATAAGAATACTACGTAGTATCATACTTTGTGAAATTTTCTTTTTTTATCATACTTTTGGACTCAGCTTTTCTTACATATACTTTTAGCACTTTTCGTGTAATTTGAAAAAGAGATAAAATCCTACCAAAAAGTTGAAAATATTAAAACTGAATTTTCTCTTTGTGGTATAACACATTTTTTAATGATTTATGTTACACAAGATTAGTAAAATGGCTAGGTAGATTAACTTACCTACACATAATTATTAATCTCTTAGAAAACTACTTTCATGTAAATGGAAGAGGTTTGTCCAACCTCAAATGTATGTCTAGTAAGGTTTAAACCTTAAACATTTGTGCATGAACTAAACTATTCAACTCACTTATGAAAAAAAAGATACAGTATATACTTATAAAAATACTAGGAAATAACTAGTACCAGATAGCCTCGATAATAAGCTTGAATCCTAACAGCAGCCCATAAACCAAGCAAACCATAACCAAACTCGTCACCTTTTCTACTCTTCGTCCGTACAACTTCCACCTTAGCACCATGAGCTACATAGCCTACATCCTGAACAGGCACAACATTAGCATGAACCAAACCACTTACACTGTCGGTTTGGTCTGAGGAAAGCTTATGATGAAGTGGTGTGTCAAGAGGTTGGGAGACAGTTTGGTCAAATGTTTCATAGTTGTGTTGTTTGTGGGATGATTTGAACAAGGACCAACCACGTCGTTTTGGGTTCGTGGGTTCTGATGGTTTGAAACCGAACAGTGACTTGAAGAACTTTGATGTTTTACCCATTTTTTGGTGTTTGTGTATGTGTGTGTTTTTGGTGAGAAATATGAGAGGAGAATGGTGGTGAAGTGAAGTCAAGTAAAATGTGAGTGAAAGATGTGTGTGGTTGGATGTAAATACTGGAAGATACTGTACAATTGTATATTGTAAGCATGTACTTTACTGTTTTACACTCTTTTCTTTCGTTAGTAAAAGAAGGTACAGTACAAATTACTACGTAATAAAAATGTTAACCTACGTCATTTAGGAAAAAAAAATTGTTGGGATTCCGATCCTGATTTTATGATCCTACGATATTACGATGCTACGTAGCAAAAATAATCCCGATCCTACTAGGATCTTTACAAGCATAAGATCTCATAAGATCATGATTTTGACCATAGATTCATAAGATTTAATCCGATCCGATTTTACTTTTTTCGAACAGCAAAGTAAAAAATTACAAAGTTATGAATTATTTTATATAAACTTTAAGAAACAATATGTTAATCTTCTTGAAAAATTAATAATCATAATTTAAGATAACATTTTCATTAAATATTTCTATATATATATATATATATATATATATATATATATATATATATANAAACTAAGATGTTTTACCCATTTTCTGTGTTTGTGTATGTGTGTGTTTTTGGTGAGAAATATGAGAGGAAAATGGTGGTGAAGTGAAGTCAAGTAAAATGTGAGAGAAAGATGTGTGTGGTTGGATGTAAAATACTGGAAGATACTGTACAGTATTGTAAGAATGTACGTTACTGTTTTACACTCTTTTCTTTCGTTAGTAAAAAAAGGTACAGTATCTGTTCCAAAAGAAAAAAAAAAAAAAAAAAAAAAAAAAAAAACAAAAAAAAAAAAAAAAAAAAAAAAAAAAGTACAGTACAGTACAAATTAATAAAAATGTTAAACTACGGAGTACGTCATTTTGGAAGAAAAAAAAATAGTTGTTAAGATTCTGATATTAGGATTTACGATGCTACATAGCAAAAACGATCACGATCCTACTAAGATCTTTGCAAGCATAAGATCTCATAGAATCATTATCTTGACCATAGGATTTTAAGATATAATCTGATCCGATCTTAATTTTTTCAAACAACAAAGTAAAAAATTACAAAGTTATGAATTATTATATATAAACTTTAAGAAATAATATGTTAATCTTCTTAAAAAAATCATAATCACAATTTAGGACAATATTTTCATGGAATATTTCTATAAATTTGTATTTATGATATATACTAATTTGTATATTTGTATAATATTAAGAAGGTTATTAAGAAAATGACATTATAGTAAGATCTTAAGATTCCGATCCGATCTTACGATCACGATCTTACAAAGACGAAAACGATTTTGAGCATGATCCTGGTTTTGAAAACCTCGAAAAAAAAGTGATGCATTGGTAACAATTTACAAGTCGTTTAAATATAAATCAAATTTATTTTAAAATTGTAATTTAATATACGGGCATATAAGAATTTAATAGCATTTAATGTTTCATAAATTTGATATTACACGCATGAGGTTCAGATTCCTTCAAATTACACCTAGCTTGCAACCCCAAAAACTTAATCGTGTACTCCACCACGTTCTTTTTTCCTTAAACACATTGTTGATATAAAATTTGTTCAATGTCCGGGTAAAAACCTAACTTGATCATCGTTGGCCATGTGTTGATTGGATATTTGCCTTGTCTCATAGGGGCTCTTGCTCGTTTTGCCACCAAGTTTCAGCTCCTCCACGTAACTTGTAAGCTATGATCTTGACTTTCTTTTCTTCAGGAACATCCATGATGTCAAAGAACTTATCAACCTCATACAACCAATCCAACATAGCTTCAAGATTAAGATTCCCAATAAAATTAGGAATCTCATCCTTAACACGATACCTTTATCGATCTCCATAACTGTGTCGACCCTCAATCCTCCTATTCAAAACCTTAGGATTCATATTTCCTCCTCTTGTACCTCAAGCAAAAAAACCCCTCATAATCTCCATCTCCTTTCTCATTTAAGGACCCGAATTCTTCTTGTCTCCAAACTTGTTAAGGAGGCAGGTCACGCTCATGATTTTCAAAGAAACCCTCGTTGTTAGGACGAAATATATGATTGCCATGATTGTTACCCTCATAATTTGAATGATTTCTGAAATGCCCCATAACAAACTTTTAACGTCATTACCAAAAATAAACCTTTTGTTCTTCATCAAGTATTCTTTAAAACAACATAAACGTTTTTTCATAAACATACTTGGTCTAAATGACATCCGGAAACGTGCTTTACATAGATACAGGTGTTTTGCCAAATACCCGTTTTACCCACTTTACATGCACTTAAATTTATGCAAATTACCTTTAAAACTATAACAAGACTTCTTTATAGAATTCGTTTACAAAAGACTATAACTTGACGACTCATGAGGGTTTAACTTATTCAAGCCCGGTATCTAATACTAAGTTTATAAGCACAATCCAACGTACTTCCAATCCTTCTATTTCATATCCATAGGTTCTTAATCCGAGACCTTACTTAAGCCACACAACCTACAAAAAACGTCAACAACTATAACTTAAGCTTTCGCTTAGCAAGTAACTTCTTTCTCGTGTTAGAACCTTGTAAAAATGTTGTTGAGAGTCGGTGCACTAGACGTGTGATTACATTCGTGTAGTGAACAACCAAAGCATTTTGAAATGATTGGGAAAGGTTCGAAAACAACCCAAGAATAACCAAAACATAGATTTTTTTTCTCTCCATTTAAGCATATTTATTTTCTTTAAGGAGTATTAGTAAATGATTTAGCATATTTTTAGCAGTGCAGCTTCTTCTTGATATTTTTTAAGGAGACGCATGTCACGCACTCACGATTGTAGTGTTGTTCTCACCAATATTAAAAAATGAATGTGTTGTTAATGTTTTTCAAGTATGCACATTATAAAAAGTGATGTGCGTATCACAAACGGTATCATGTGAATTATAAAGTTATGATCAAATGTGAGGAATAAAATAATAATAAAAAAATTTAAAATCACACATTTCAGATATACTTACAAAAATCATTTCCACTTAAAATTCTTTTTCTTACTTAAAACATGTGACTAAAAATACTTTATATTTTTTTCATTTTTTTTTACCGAATACCCTTCGTTGAACATGGTTGTATTAAGTTTTCATTTAATTGACATAGCCATTAAAGTCTAATAATTGTTGTAAAAAAGGGTTGTTTAGGTCTGCAAGCCTGAACTACTCTTAAATGTCTCCATACAAAGATTTGATCCGACTCATCATACACACTTTCTTCAAAAAAAAATCATACACACTGGCCCTAGCTAGACTAGCCCACACCATTACCTATGTGTTTCGCTGCCGTACTTCATTTTCACTTTGTGATTCTCTTCCATCCATCGTTCAAAAGAAAAAGTTCTCTTCCATCCAACGGCAGAGATGAAATAAAAAGATTACTGACATCAAAGATTTCTTTTATTACTGTATCTTTCATGAGAAAGAGAAGGCTAACAGCGTTTATTTTTTCTTCTTTTTTTTTCCTCAATATTATACTCCTTATTTTTATTTGAGTTTTGCTATATCTATATCTATACTACCTATAAAGCAAATTTGGTCAAACTTGAAATGTGAAATTTTCAAGAAATTTTGAATTTTCAAGAATGGTCAAATGAAAGAGAAAAGTTAAATATAATTAATACTCTTATCAAAACACCCCATTACTTAAAATTACAATTATTTATTCACATTGTACAACCAATTAAAAACATATTTATCAAATTAAATACAACCAATTAAAACACAAACCAATTTAATTTGACCCATTTCCGACCCAACCTATCAAGTTTATCCGGTTTAAATCGACCCATTTTTCGACCGGAACGGTTCAACCGGTTGAACTACCCGGGTCGATCCGGGTTTCAAAACATTATCCATTACTTAAAAGTACAATGATTTATTCACTTTGTACAACCAATTAAAAACATATCTATCAAATTAAATACAACCAATTAAAACACAAATCGGGCTGACCCGGGACGCTTTAAACCCGGCGGGTTGACCCAGATTAATTTGACCCATTTTTGACCAGCCTAGCAAGTTGACCCAGTTTAAATCGACCTATTTTTCGACGGGAACGGTTCAACCGGTTGAACCACCCAGGTCGAACCGGGCTTCAAAACATTATGTTTAATTCTCAAATCTAAAAATTTTTATTATTTTTCATTTATAATTTTTTTTATCAACAAACTATCTATCGCTATAAAACCCCGTTGCTATGCACGGGTACTCGTCTAGTCTACGAAATGTGTAAAAAAATTATTCACAAAATTATTTAGAAGATAAATTATATTAGGACAAGTAGTTTTTACTTACAAATAAAAAACAATTTTAATAACAGGGTAAACATTGAGTATATTTTATGTACTATTACATATATTCTAACTCATTATACTTCATCTAGTACTACTTTTATTCTCATTCATTTTAGCATTATTTACAGTCACAACTTATTATAGATAACTAGTTTTGACTCTTTCACATTTAAACAGCGGCGGATCCAGATGCAAAACTAAGGTGGTTCTCAGTTTTGTTAAGGCAAAAAACATTGTTCAGTTACTTAGCCAACCGATCCAATGTGTCGGGTCGGGTCATGTCAGTTAGGGTCCCATTTCAAAAAATGAAAATAAAGTCGTTCACTATCTTAGTTGAGGGAGAAAAAACAAGCATATCAATGGTTCGGGTAGGTCTTGTACGATTAATATGCAACATAAAAAATTATGTAAAGTTTAACCCAATGTTAGACATTTGACATTTTATAGTTGCATTTTATTGTAAGAGGATATATCTATGTAAGTTACTTTCAAAAGCAAACTATTTCAATTAGTTACAAATCTATCATTCTATCTTAGATGTATAATTGCAAACTAAATATAAGAAGTAAAATTGCATATATATCCCTCCCAAAGCTAAAAAACAATCGGTGGCTCAGTGCCTACTTCGCATTCATTTTTCAATGAAATTAATTAAATATTTTGTTCACTTCATCTTCCTCTATTTTTTCTTTTTATTTTCTTCTTCTTCACTCTTATTTCTTTTCATTTACACTTCTTTCTAATTCAGTTTCATACTAAGGTAGTGCCTTGTATTTTTCTAAGAGCAAACGCATCAATAACTTAAGTTACAACTTAACTCAGCGTCACGTCAACGCCACATCAGCTTTAACACTTTCACCTTAACTCACAACAAAACACCCACAACAATAACTCAACCTTAACTCACTTTAACTCAACTTTTCAAATATTTTCAAATTCAACCTTAAACTAAAACTAATACTTCATTTATTAAAAACCATAACATTCATTCTTAAAATATATTACAATACGCACTAAAAAAATACATTACTAAATAAAAAAAATACATTACGAAATAAAATAAAAAAAAACATTACGCAATAAATAAAAACATTACGGAAAAAAAAATCTGCTTTTATAACCACAGAGACTATATTGTAAACACCGAAGTACCACAGGGACCAAACTGAAAATACAATTTATGTATCATCTTCTTCTCCACACAACACACACACTGCACACACACAAACTATAAAAACACGCACACAAACACACACAAGAACACACACACTGCAATTTATGTATCATCTTCAATCATGGGGGGGGGAATGATTTTTTTTTACCTCAACGCACCTTAACGCCACGTTAGTGGCTTAACGAGCCGCGTTAACGCGACCTTAATGCCAACCCACGCAAGGGCTAACGCCCATTAACGTGCGTTAAATGTCCCTTAACGCAGAAAGATACGTTACCATGCTACTGGTCTAAGGTGGTCCTTGAAAAAACTCATATATAGCGTACAAACGATCTTGAATTCTAAAGTGATTCCCGGACACCACCTACTATTAGACTCGTTTCCCGGGTACTTGGACCCCACCCTAGATGAAATGGACTTAAGACCTTACGTGATTGGTTAGTCAACAAATGTTGCATATTGGTCAAACCCGCTAGTCAAAGTGATAGTCAAAGAATGTGTTATATGGGTTATGGAAAGTTTTGTGTGGCACAATTAGAAAGGGAATAGACTTCATGGGCTTGACTTGTCATATGCTCAATGTGTTATAAGTTAGTTGTGGCTAAATAAGAAGGAATGAGACTTGAGGGGCCAATCTTGCCAAATGGCCAAACTTGCCATCTAGCTTAATATATCCAGGATTCTCTAGACTTTTCCTCCATTATTTAGATGGAGGTGGAAGTCCGGTTTTGTGGAAAGAAAAAGAGAGGGAAAAGTGAGATGATGGCTTAAGAAGAAGAAGAAGATGATGAAGATTTATTGTCCATAGTCCTTCCTAGTTATGATCTCCACAAGTAAGTAACTCTAATCTTGAGTTATAATGATTATTGTGGTAAAAGGTTAATGGGTTAAGTGGTATATGTTGTGTTAATAAGTCTTGATGATGATGGTTAGGAAGTATGATGATGATGATGAAGGATGATGATGATGATGATGATGAGGTGGATGATGATGCTTTTATATGCTTAGCTTGGAGCTAAGGTAAGTAAAATGATGATGGCATAGTGTTATATGGAATACTAACATGTATGTGTTATGTATGTTATAGATGAGATGTGTTAAGTAATAGGTGGTTTAGATATGCTTATGCGATGTGATGAATGTGAGCTAAGTGGCGACTTGATGTTATGTGTTAAATGAGAATTGGAGTAATAAGCTTGTAAAGTAAGTGTTATAATGTATGTGATGCTTATATGTTGTGTGAAGTATAATGGTATGTTATGATCGTTTTACTTACTAAGCGAAAGCTTATTGTTTAGTTGTCAATGTCTTGTAGGTTGTTTATGAGATGAAGCTATGGCTTGGATATGGATGTGCAAGTATAAAGGTAGTATGCGTTAGGAGCTTAGGTAGAATACCGAGCTCTATGTTGATATTGTACCCCCGTGAGTCATTAATATGTTGTAAATTATGGTCAAGTGTCAAGTGTATGAATTGGTGGTCAATTGGTAAGTTATAACATGGTTCATGTATTTTATGGTCAAGTTAAAGGGGCGTTTGGATTAAGTGTAAGTATACCCATTTTGAGATGTAAACGGGTCAAGTGANTATGGTCAAGTTAAAGGGGCGCTTGGATTAAGTGTAAGTATACCCATTTTGGGATGTAAACGGGTCAAATAAATATGTAAACGTTTTGTTATGTTAGTATAATGATTTCTGGAAAGTTTCGTTAATTTTCGAGTCTTGGAAGCACGGTTTCCGGAATAGAGAAAAGTGCAAAATATAGCTTTTTCATTATAAAGTTTCTGCAGGGGGTATATGGCCATATGGTATTTTCAGAATATGGCCATATGCTTACCTCAGAAACCTTAATATGGCCATATGACCAGAGTATATGGCCATATGGTATTTTCAGCGTATGACCATATGCTTACCTCAGAAACTTTAAAAGGAGTGTATGGCCATATGGTATTTTAGCATATGGTCATATGCTTTTGTTATTGTATAAATAAGAGAATTTCAGTTTTTGGTCATTTTTGGAATTTCATATCTTTTGAACCGTAAGTCGCCACGGGTCGCGCCACCCGTCGTTTCGAAGGTATTAAAGTCTTTATTCATATAAAAATGGTTTCAAGGTCTAAAATGTTATAGATTTTTGTTAATAGTGAAAAGAGTAACGAAGGGTCCGTTAAAGTGAAGTCGTTTTCACATTAAAGTTTCTATTTTTGGTCAAAGCGGACACGGGGTGTTACAACTTTGTATCAGAGCTTCGGTTTAAGTGAATTAGGTTTCCACTATAGGTTGTCTAGTCTTAAACCACTCGTAGAAGCGTTGAGCGTAAGTACTAGATGTAACACCCCAACCCGACAAAGGTAGAAGTGCCATATTATGGTGACATATCAAAGCATACACAGACATACAACATCATAATACAAATAAATCTCAAAGGTTTATAAAGGAATAATCTGAAAATACAAGGTTACAAAAGAAAAGAATAACCAATACTAATACTAGTAAAATAGGACTCTTCTAGTCATCTCTAACCCAAAAGCTATCAAGGTGCAGTCTTCTAAGTCCAAAGTATTCTCCACTCATAACCCAGCTTCCTACTAAAACCTGCCGCAGGAAAAGAAATGCGGCTGAGCTACGAAAGCTTAGTGAACAGATATAAACAAACGAAAACTAATAACAGAAAGGAAAAACAAAGGTGGAAATGACATAAGTCCAAACGAACCTGCTGAGAAAGAAATCAAGAATATGGAAACAAAACGAGAACATAATATGTTGCAATGGCTAAGTGTCACAAGGTATAATATGGAAGTAATGTAAAAATAAGAGTAAAGGTAAATGTAAAGGTAAAGGTAAAAGGTAAAGGTCAACGTAAAGGTCTATTCAGTATCTGAATCCCGTGCCCCGAACAGAACAGATTATAACATAAATGGTCTCATATGAAATCCAGAGGGGAGACCTCAGAATATCAGATGTAATCAGAGGGGTTGCCTCAATGGGTTGTGAAGGAAGTGTATTGCACACACAGCCACATTCACCAGATAACAGATAACAATAACATATAACAGATAACAGATCTAGGATGCATCCATACGCCCCCACAGAAATCAGTTGGCCATAATAAATAAATAAAGCGCGCATACATATAACAGAAAGGGGACGGTGTGGAAAATCACTCGACCACACAGGAGTCATAACATCGGTGCATCAATGCTATGGACATGGAACCCCCATGCCTAGTGATAGCCCGGGTCTCATACTGAATAGATCAAAGGTAAGTCAAAAGGTTCATATCAGATGGTCCATATAATACAGATTCAGATAATAAAAGGGTATCATAGCAGTGGCATAGGGAATCCTAAACAAGCAAAGGTTCGTATCAATGGTTCAAGGTTTACAAGTGTGAAAATGTTATAAGAACTGATTTGAAAAACTTAGCACTTCATTTTAAAACATTGTTATCATAATAGTATTTCCTTAAAAACATTTTTAGCAAAGGTTATCCAAACCTCCATTTAGAAACGGATGTGTTGTCATATTTTCAAAAATTAGTTCAAATAGTTTTATCTCATTTTACCAAGTTATGTTTTCAAAAGAAAAGTTTTCAGACAAACATAATATCAATGAACCAAATATGTCATATGTACCAAGGTCAGAAATCATAACAGCGGTAGGGAATGGAACATAGTAATGAGAAGGCAAAGTAAAAGTTTGGCAAAGGTCTAAGTCATCAGGATATCAAAAGTTCATAATCAAGGGTTCACAATTTAAATAGTTCAAAGGTTCATAGCAAAGGTTCAATTCGAAAGTTATATCGATTCTTCATGTAAAGAAATCTTTTAATAGTGGCTTTCATAAAAGTGATCTTTAATAACGGTTTTCATAAAGATAGTCTTTAAAAGTAGTTATCATAAAAGTTAATAAAATTTCATATAAATGTGGTATCACATAGTGCTCATAAGCATTATTTTAAAATAGGCTTTTCTCAAAGCATTTTCATAAAATAATTACTAAAGGTTTTCACATCCAGTTATAATATTAAATGCACTTTCCAAGTTTCAAGGGTTCATGGACTAAAGTCATAAAGGGTAATGAACGGACTATATCAAGTGTCATATCATTAGGGTTATAATGAACAAATATCCAATATATCATAAATGAAGATATCAATAGCAGGGAATCATAGCAGAGGTAAAAAGGGTCATGTCAAGATAGTGAATCAAAGTCAAGGAGTCATATCAAGATTCATAACGGAGTTCAAGTCAAGGTTCAAATCAAGTAATTATAACATAGGGTTCATGACAAGGATCAGATCAAATGGGTCATATCAAATTTCAAGGTAAGCATAGCAAGGGTTCATATGTCACAGGTTCAAAATCAAACTCAAATCAAGTCATATCAAGGTTCATAAATTAAAGGAAACATAGCAGGGTTCAATATAGTATATATAACAGATCAATATTGGAAAGCCATCAAAAGAAGGCTCGGAGCAAACATAGCATAGTCAAACAAACAGTCAAAGATAGGAAAGGAAGAATCCTGAGAAACCTTTACTGAAAAGGTCAGAATATCTGTACCTTAACGCGTATGAAAGGAAAGCAAATGAATGAACGAACACAAGGAAACAACGTCACGCCTCTTCAAATGATCTACACGATATAGGGATCACTTAATACTTATATGTTTATTTCATAAGTTATAAATGGTCTTTAATGATTTATACTCAAATGAACTCTAGAGACTCTCAAATGAACTCTAGAGACTCTCCCAATTTTTCCTGAGGTTGCCACATAAGTTAAGTAGTTACTCAAATTTTTGCAGATTTTATTAGTAAGTGTAAGTATCCTTTAAAAATTCACCTTTCCAGACCTACCCAGAAAAATTCTAGGAAGTCACAAATATCCTATATTTAACCCTTGTAAAAGGAGAACTCTTAACTCCTTATGGTTTAAAAATGAAAAATCAAAAACTGCTACTGATTTTCAGACCTGATTTACTCAGCTTTGACACTTAATCTTATAAAAATCAAAAAGCTTACCTCCCGACCTCCAATCACCATGAAACTTATATTTCCAGGAAGTAGACAAGTTGTACTTATGTTTAGACTTAAAAATCAAGCAAAAACACATTGGTAACATCAAGATTCGCCCTGTTCAATCCGACTCTAATTCCTGTCAGCATGTAGTGAGACAGATTCAACACAACCCTAACTCTTCTAAACCCCATTCGACCCATATTTAACCCAATGGTTTTCCAGGTTTTTAAGTCAGAATTAATGTTTCATTGATGTTAATATTAGGGCTTGTAGTGTCACGATCTAGGGCTGGAACAAACTGATTCAAATGGTCAGAAATATAAGTCGATACATAGGACTTATGGTTTCATGATTTCATGTATAGTTCTCTTTGTTATTCGCATTCATAACATGTTTTCTTTTATGTAACCGATTAACAAGCAAACAAGGATTAAGAAACCAACATGTAACAGGGTTTCAACAACCGAAATTGAACAAAGATGAGATGATTACCCTTGTGACCAATCGAGTGGCAGAAAAAAACAAAGAGGAGGAATTCGTACCCTAACTCTCACGACACAGCACACAACAAACTCTCGTCCAAACTTCACCAATAACCCATGATTTACCCTCCTGGTACCCTTCTTGGCTCGACAGAAAAAGAAAAAGAAAGGAGGGAATACACCAGCCGATATTCTGAGTTTGTTAGTTTAGGGTTTAGTAAATTTTGAAGCGTACAAAATTATGAAGGAATAAAAACAACCGGAATCCCCTTTAATCTTGTGTTATGGGTCGAAGTTGGGCCAAAGGCCAAGAAATCATGGGCTTATTTTTACTTGAGTTCATGGTTGGTTAGATTTGTTAGTGAAAAAAAAAAGAAAACGGCCCAAAATTGATATTCGCGTCGTTTTAAAATTGTTCTCGTATTTTATTTATGTCACAAAAATTATTTTGGAGTTCAAAATGTTCAAAGATTTCTAGTATGACGTTTCGTTAAGGTTTTATGGATTTGTAGTTATTTGTTTAAATTATATTCGCGTTTAATAATTTGTAACATATTTAAAAAAAATTAAAATTATAGGTAATTTAGGTATTCGAGATTTTAGGGTTTTACACTAGAGATGCGGGGACATAATAGTTAAGTATGAGACGGATTATGTTTTATGCTAGTTGAACTTATAGATGATAAGTGATGGATGTATGATATAGTGTTGATGTGTATGAGATATAAGTCCGTGGAGGACTTAAAGTATTTGAATGCTTAGTTGGTCGTGCACCTCGGTTGGTGCCGGTGATTGTATTGCGATTATGTGAATGTATGATAGAGTTATAGTAATAGAATGCGAGTAGAATTGCTATGTGGTATTAGAGATGGGCTAGTAAGTGAATTGAAAGTTGTATGATGCCTTAGTTATAAGGTAGACTAGTTCTTGCCGCTCATTAGAATGTTGAGGCTTAGACATAGATTGATTGTGCGAGGTGATATGAGCCATAGACTATATGATTTGATTATGATTATGAATGTTTAAACACTTTATGGATAAGTGTTGAATGTTATTGTTTATGTGACGCTAAGTCTATGGTAGTAGCTATTGTATGTCTAAGCTTTATTTGATGTAAGTCCACGGCGGACACAATGTGTTTAAGTGTTGAGATCACCGTACACCTCGGATAGTGTCGGTGGATATTATGTGATTATGTGAGCGGTAGTAACGATATTGGAAAGTGAATAGATATGATATATTGTATTAATGCTATTTGAGCAAATATGATTGATGATGGAAGTCGTGTGAAGCATGGACTATGTCCAATATAATGTACAGTTGCCTAATGCATATGATGACCTTGTTGTGGTCGAAAACTTAAAGGAAAACATTGATATGTGAGAAAGTTAAAGAGTATAGTTAAAATGTGATGACATCATGTAACATATAAAACATGATAAGTAAAATGCGTTAGTAAGAAATGGTTAAGCGTGAAGGTTAGAAGTGATGAATGAGATATAGATTGCGCTAGAAGTCATAAGTGATGTGAAGTGCGCTAGAATGAATTGTAAACATGAATCGAATCATGTTAAAATATTGAAAGATGTATGATGATAAAATGCACAATTTAATTGCATGAAAGAATTGAGTAGGACAATGTGATGATGGCATATAATGAAAGTGTAAGTCAACTTGGGGTTAACGGATAAATGATAGTTTGCATTGTGGAATGCAAGTATAATAAAAATTGACAAGTGTTATATAGAAACTTGTCTAGATGAAAGTAAACATGGAAGCAAAGGTTGAAATTGCTTAAGGCAATGAAAAGTGTTGAAATGATAGTGTGTACTTAATGATAAAAGTACATGAAAGATGTTAAAGTAAAACATAGCTTGGATCCATTTCTAAGTGTAATTTAGTTAGTCGCAAGGCCTAACTATTGGAATAGGTTCAACCGCAAGGGTTGAGCATATTGGAAAAGGTTCAACTGCGAGGGTTGAGCATATTTGAAAAGGTTCAACCGCGAGGGTTGAGCATATTTGAAAAGGTTCAACTGCGAGGGTTGAGCATATTTGAAAAGGTTCAACCACGAGGGTTGAGCATATTAGATAAGGTTCAACCGCGAGGGTTGGGCATTTTGGAAAAGGTTCAACCGCGAGGGTTGAGCGTATTGAATAAGGTGGATCCAAAGCTAGAAAAGATGGAAAGTGAAGTAAGTACAATTGTTGTGTCGGAAGTACGTGAGTAGGATGATTTATAATCTCCTTATTTACATGGATTGGGACGCCTCTTCATTTAAATAAAGAAATTGTAAATCGCCGAACCATAAGTTTATAATTCCTTACTTACATAGATTGGGACGCCTTTTTATGTGAGTAAAGAGTTATAAACAAGTGGGCTTACGTGTAGCCGACATGGCATGAATACGAGTAGAGAAGTGAGGAAGTGAAAACTAAAACAAGATAGACGCCTAGAATGAGTTTGTGCCTTAAGATTGATAATGTAATGGGTAAGCATTCCCAAGATTTAATAAGAAACTAGGTATTAAACCCGCGCGTTGCCGCGGATCGTCCGTATACATTGCAGTGAATACGTAGTTCATATTCGTTAAGAATCAAAGAAAATGTTACACGTCAATGTTATCGAACAAACACTAACACAACAACTTTTCATTATGTAAACTAATTTTTTTTATCCCCAACAGTTTGGAAGAGAATTCATAAGAATTCTGTTCCATTACTCATATTTGATGATGTGCCCATCTTCTTTCTAACTTCTCTATTTGGTAAACTCCTTCCATTCACTAAAATCTCGATATCTTCCTCTTTGTTTCCTATAAAATAAAACCCTTCATTAGGTATAAAATGTATGTTTATATGCCAAATACTGAAACTGTGTAAAATTACAATTAACGTGCACCTCCAATAGAGTAAATGTCGTAAGTGATATTGATAGTTGTGTGAACTAACTATTTGATTGCTTTACGTTTTTAAAGTGTTCGTGGTTAATGGCTGTGACAAAAAAAGACTACCAAGTGAATAAAAAATAACTTTTCACATTTAAGATTCTAGTAATCAATTGCAATAACGAATACAACAATGAAAAAAAAAGTAATCAAGATAATCTTTATATCATTCCGAAATGGATTTTTAAGAAATGGATTTCATTTAATAAAATTTCATTTTAAACACATTAGTAATCCTTCTTCCTAGAACTGTTTCTCACTATAGTATACCGGTCCTGAAAGACAAAGATCAAATGCAACATTGTTTCTTCACATTGTTTCTTCATGAAAGTTATGAAGAAGGGTGGTTGTGATTTTACAACGATTAGTGAGGCTCTAAGAAGCATCCCACCATAGAATAATAAGAGGGTTATTGTCTACATTGAACCAGGTATATACCCTGAGAAAACTAAGATGGGGCAGGATAAAAAGTTTTACATTCCTTGGTGATCCAGAAGATGTGCCTACTTTAGTTTATCATGGAAATGCAACTTCTTATACCATCGTGGAAAGTGGAACATTAACCGCTGATGGTGGTGATTATTTCACTTGTGAATACAAATGATTCCATTTAATAAAAGACAATTGGAACGAACCTGATGAGTAGGCGGGGATATAACGGTGATTGATGGTGCATACAGGTGGGCAACAGTACATGACATTCAAGAAGTTCATATACATTTTTTGGAATCTTCGAAGGCCCCACTTGATGTCCTCATGCTGGATTCTGGGTTTCCTTTGTTACATCCATTATTAATGAATCTGCAGAAATGAAATCATAAGTCAAATATAATGAAAGTTCAGCAAAAATAAATACAGATATACATAACTCGACTGACCCACCTGTGAACCACTTGCAATAGAAAAGAACTGTACCCCTGCAAATGTGAAAAATCGTTGACGTGGGTCAAAGCATGCAATTTAATAAAAAGGGGAATATTTCAAAACACTTAATGCATTCAACCTCTACCCATTTTGACTCGCTACCCAACTCGCCCACTTTACTACCTCTCGCGAAATTTTTTACCTCAAATGAGCTTGATTATGAGTTGTTAGTATGATGTTCATCATTATCAGACAACTCAGAAGCTTGTTAACCAAAACGACCCAAACATCCCTCTAAAACTTAGGTTTAGAGTAGCTCTAAAACCCCTTAAAACTACCCAATCACCCTTTCAGAGATAATCTAGCACCTATGCTGCTAGTAAGCTTTTTCTAACTGAAGTTAGCTACTAACACATAAGCATACGCAAACTAAAATCAATTAGTAACATATTTAATTGACATAAAATCAATTAGATAAAAAGTGCTTTCTCGGTGAACTTAGACAACGAATCCCAAAGCAACAACTCAGGACGCAAACCTACAAACTTTTTCTCAAGCCATACCTCAACAACCTATCCTCACACTAACCTTAAACAACATCACCAGCCAATATCTCAACTTCCATAATTCCAATCTTCACCTACCTCTCACCCTCACTCCTACTCTCCACAACAGAAACCAAATAATTACTACACCCCCATACCCATCCTCCTCCCCACACGCTTCCAAAGTTGCTATCGTATACAGTGCAGAACAGAAAGGCCCTAGTACAGATTTACCCATTTTGGCAGCTCAAACTCAAGATATCGAGAAATAACAAAGAAAGCTTACCACTAAATTATTTAAACTGATGTTTACGGTTTTTGGTTGCTAATGTAGAGCACTTCTTAGTTCTTGCAATTCCTGAAGCATACAGACATGCTCAAGATTACCATATAGGATCATTAAAATCAAGTAATATAGTGTGAAGATATTTTAAAGGCATTTACATATCGAAACTGGTCCACTTCCACATCCAGAGTTTTGTTTAGATTTGAAAAATACCTTTCGCCTCAAGACAACTTGGTTTTCAAGGTCTTTGTTAATCCTTTTTTGATTTGCTTCAAACTCCTTTGCTATCCTAGCTTCCTCACTATGTCCAACAAATATAAAAGCAATCATATAACAATAACTATTCAATATATAAATAAAGTGATGTTAATTGTTAACACATTTAAGTTTTACTTTCACATATCATTCTCCTATTTTCTGAATAAGTGTCATTTTTGGTTTTTTTTCAAATTTTTTTAATCACCTATGCAAGTTACGGTTACGAAAATGACATATGTTTAGTAGTCCTGAAATGAACCTAAATTGGCAACTGTTATTGCAAATACGTTAAAAAGGTAGAGAACTTTTTTGTGATTAAAACGTTAACACTCGCCTGCAGATTGCTTTTCACTTTGTCATTTGTAAAGCCATCGACTCGTGTAACCTCTCTTATCTGCTTAGGAGTTGCAAATGCAAAAAAATCAAACGTATTCACAATTTAGAAAAATCAGTTTATAATTTGCTATTTTAAAGATCAACTGTCTAATAATAAGGTAAACAAATATCAGTAAACAATTAATTGTTTACCGTTGTTGATGGTCGTGCAGAAAATCTCACTTTAATCGAACTCGCTCAGACCCATCATACCTCCCACCGAAATAGTACTGCCACAACCCATCAAGCAAGCAAAAAATAATAATAATAAATTTAGTCATGATTGTATGATGTTCTGAAAAGCTTAATGTTTCAAGTGCAACTTCTAAAAGTAAAAATGGCACTCACGGTCCGGTGATTGTTCATGACCATTCGAGAATACGTACGTCTCGATCACATCAGGTCACACAAAGGTGTTTACTTTTGGAACACGTTCAAGCCTGTTAAGAACTTTGCAAAGAATGATCCCACTTCTTATCCCCAGCCTAAAATTCTGTTCTGCGACCACATCAAAGGCCTTGCGAGCAGCAAAAACTACACGATCGATATCTCTTGCATCGCCTTCAGCTACATCGGCCATGATTTCTCCCATACTTAGACCCAAGCCTTTGAAATTTCTTCCCTGAAACCAAAATATATTCTCAGAAGCACATTGTTTTGGTTACTGTGTGTGGGTGTTGACTACAAAAGTTTTTCGAGTTTTATGTTGCTGCTGTAATGTGTTTATAAATTTTGAGTATTATAGTTACCTTGGTATTTATTTGTCACCCTCCATGAGACGGTTGCAATGACGATTGGGTTTTCCCATACTTTTGTATCCAGGTACGTTGAATCCAGTTGCCGTTCCATTCAAGATTTTGATATCACTGTCAAACATACAAACGTGAAGTTAAAGGTACTGTCAGTGTACGCTAGTTCTAAAGTAAGTGATTTCCACGACATTTCCTGATATAATTGGGTGGCTGATTCATTGCACACATCCACTGTAAATAAAACTCAGACAATCTCTGAGCGTGAATCAATTTTTAAGATTAGCATAAGTTATCAACCATTTGATATGAACAACAAAAAGTGCATTACTTCTCGTATAACAACAAAACTATTTCCAGCTCTTATATATATAACAATTCAATATCAGACGATCAGTACTTGTAATATTACATTTTTCATATGGCAACTTCGTAGCTACTCATCTAACGGGTCACCATTTTGACCATTCACAACTATAATGTATTAAATTCATTTAAAAACAACAAATATATTATGAAAACTTCACTATCAGAGCATGAAAATAGTCGCACCTCGTGTCAATAGCTTCACCAACATTACCATAATCTGACACAACTCTCGCACAATTTCATTCTCTGAACCTACACCTGAATCCACGCCCTGAACCCATCCCCTGAATCCACCTCATGTTACATACCTCCTGAACCATCCCACCGAATCCACCTTCTGAACCCCCCCGCCCCCGAAAACACTTGTTGAACACACCTCCTCAAGTAATATAATACTCAAACACATACTCACATGTGACCACAAACAGAAACAACTTTCACACTTTAAGCTTGAACACTTCAGATTTTTAGTTCTAAATTACTGGATCATTATATCCATGTTTCCAAATTCGCATACATGACATAACATACCAAGACTCCGTCAAAATGTTAGACAACTCACAAAACTGATAAGAGAATTATAAAAACGAATGCTTACATCTCAAAAAGTGACCAAAGGTATAAGTTTTCTGAAAACGTATATACAAAGCTACAGATATAAAACGACTCAAGCAATTTTAGGAAATAACATTTTAAAAAGGTGTTAATATAGATATGAATGTGTAATGTTACCTTGTTTGTAAGCTCCTCCATCTCCTCATTCGCTTCCTCCTCCACCTCGTCTTTGTCTAAAATTTTATCAATGAAGTTGGACATGTGACTTCAATCATAGCATCATAGGCTGCAGTACATAAAGAACCAAATGAAGATCGGAAAAAATGTAAAATCAAGTTAACAAATAAGTAACTTGATATATATTTGCTAATACACTATGGTGGTGTGATAAGCAGGTATATTCAAGAAATAACCTGATGGTGTGGATCAGCACTTGCGGGTCGAAAAGAATCTGCTTCCAAGTAGTAACTTCCAGCTGCTGCACAGGACAAATCACATAAAGTCAAAGAGGAAAAAACCATTATGAACTTTCGGAAAGGAAATCACAGAAAGTCACATAATATATTTGATTATTACGTGTTTTGATATCTAAAGTTAAAGTGGGCAAATCACATGACAATCCGTTTCAAAACAAATCACGTATTTCTCACAAATCACAGAATATCCAGGTTATAATAAGTGTTCGCAAGGCAACTCTATTAGATAAAACTCCCGATGCACACATGAGAATTAAGAAAAAACGTAATAAGTAACATTCCTTATGTTTATGAGTATCACAAACAGCTAATACCATGGGTATCTTTACCAAGAATGAATATCTAATAAGTAACATTCCTTACGTTTATGAGTATCACAAACAGGTAGTAAACATGTTATTAGCTGTTTGCATTTGCCTACATCTGAATTGCAAAAACAAATAATAGTTGAATTCAGTTATAAAATCTTTATATGTACTTGAAAGACATTATATAAAACCCAATTTATATAAAAAGAAGCTACATTTTGTTTGTTTCGTGTTTTAAGAAAAATCTCATGCCTAAAAGTTTTGGTTTCTTGCAAGCCTGGTTCAACTACTTTTGACTTCTTGCCCCGCCAAGGTACGGTTCAACTACTATAAGCGACCCTTATCCCGTCGTGATCCATCAACTTTTTATAATTGAAAAACGCACCGAAATACTATCTTCAACACCTAGAGTAAACACAAAAATAAAGTCATAGGCAGGAAACTAAGCTAATGTATAGGGCTATCAGTCCAGGATGCGCATCAGCAAAGCAACCATTAGCTAACACAAAAATTAAAATGACAATGCACTAAAATGACGCCTTTTATATCAACAATCAACCATTCTACCATAACAACCCGAATTCATAAAAAAAAGACATCTAACTACAATAAAAATCATTGAAAAATAGTCTCTATACCTCACATATGGCCGTAAACTAAACCCAACAAAAAAAAAACCTGACTAAAACAATAAACATTATAAATAAAGTAAACCATACCTTATACCCAACTTTTTTTCATCTTCTTCAGATTAGGTTGTTGGTGACTTGACCCTCGCAAGATCCGCAATATTTGGCTTCAAAACACCAATCAACAAAAAGATTATATTTCGAATAATCAGAAACCCACAAACACTTTCCAAAACCAATCACTAAAAACACAATCTCTAATTCAATCGTTATAAAAAAATCCAAAACAATTATTTACCTCAAATTTAGATAAAGGATTTGCGTTCCGTACAAAAAAAATGCATTCGGATGAGCTGCTGGTATTACTTTAGGGCTGGAAATTGATAGATCAATTTAGGATTATGGCAACCACACAGCTACCATGGCAAGATAGCGGCTTTGGCAAACAACGCTTTAAAAACAGATGTCAAATAGGCATGCACAGTCAAGGCTCAGACAGATGGATCGAAAAAGCAGGCACACTCGCCATGGTTGCAACCCTAGCAGGTTACCATGCCAATAGGCGGGCATCCTCAGCTTTAACCGAGCCTATTGAGAGTCATCCTAGCCAATCATCACACCACTGCAAGATATGGGCCTCCAAACATAGGCGCAAAGAACGAATACCAGCCATGGGCTGCAACTACAATTTGGATTATGTTGCTTGGCCAAAATAATGCCCAATGTCCTTGATAAGCCTACAAACCAAACACAAAAAGAAAGTCAGGAACTACCTATAATTGCTTCAAACATTTGCGCTAGTTTAACATCCTATCGGAAAGAGCTTCCTTTAACATACAACTAAAATGACCATCAAATCAGAGACAAAAATCTATTGGATCAACAATTCTTCAACCATCATAATCAAATAAAATCATACAACACACAAATATCATAAATGCTTATATTAAATCCCGTGAAGTTTGAAGCAAGCCACACAAAAATTCCATCAGAAAACCCAAAATCAGAAAGCACCAATCTTTAGCAGCATAGCAAAAAGGATAAAATACTAAACATGTAATTCAAACATGAGAAAGCATAAGTAAAAGAAAGCATAAGCATTCCAGACCTAGCAAGAGCGATAACTTGTTTCAAACATATGCACTACTTTAAAGCGGCATGCATAATTAGCCTTTCATTTAACCATCATTCACAGACCACCAGAAAATTGTGACAATATGCAAACTACAAGAGGCATGTATATACAGCTAACAGTAACATGTTACAAAATTTACCATCAACAACAGTTATATACGCGTAACTTATATAAGTTAATAAGTCGATATATAAGCCGAAACAAACACAACCTTAAAACCTTTTTCTTTATTCAGTTTACTACATAGCTGAATCAGCCCCTCAAAAACGATTAAAATAGCCACCAATCGTTATATGCTACATACATATATCATATACTTTTTGGTCACACAAATACTACAAACAAAGCTTATTAAAACTTTTTACCTTTAGATGGAAATTACTCAAAGCTGAAACCCACAATAAAAAAAAACAACTTTAAAAAAGAGACTTCTAAATTTGTAACCCTAAAATAATAACCCTAATCTACTTGCATTCACCAAAACCACAACAATACGGAAAATTGCATCAATTCAAACCCTAAATGTAAGATCATACAGTTAGCACTTGAAAAAAAAAAACACCCAAAAACAAAATAAAGAATTCAGACCTAGTATCAATTCTTTAACACAGTTTCTTCACACAATAACGTTGTTCCAGCTTTTTTGATCACAAAATAATTGATCCACCTAATCTAAGATTACACAAAGCAAGCAGGAAAAAAATCACATAAAAGCATAAAACACATAATCATCATAATCACATATATTAANCAAAAAGAAAGTCAGAAACTACCTATAGTTGCTTCAAACATTTGCGCTAGTTTAACATCCTATCGGAAAGAGCTTCCTTTAACATACAACTAAAATGACCATCAAATCAGAGACAAAAATCTATTGGATCAACAATTCTTCAACCATCATAATCAAATAAAATCATACAACACAAAAATATCATAAATGCTTATATTAAATCCCGTGAAGTTTGAAGCAAGCCACACAAAAATTCCATCAGAAACCCCAAAATCAGAAAGCACCAATCTTTAGCAGCATAGCAAAAAGGAGAAAATGCTAAACATGTAATTCAAACATGAGAAAGCATAAGTAAAAGAAAGCATAAGCATTCCAGACCTAGCAAGAGCGATAACTTGTTTCAAACATATGCGCTACTTTAAAGTGGCATGCATAATTAGCCTTTCATTTAACCATCATTCACAGACCACCAGAAAATTGTGACAATATGCAAACTAAAAGAGGCATGTATATACAGCTAACAGTAACATGTTACAAAATTTACCATCAACAACAGTTATATACGCGTAACTCATATAAGTTAATAAGTCGCTATATAAACCGAAACAAACACAACCTTGAAACCTTTTTCTTTATTCAGTTTACTACATAGCTGAATCAGCCCCTCAAAAATGATTAAAATAGCCACCAATCGTTATATGCTACATACATATATCATATACTTTTTGGTCACACAAATACTACAAACAAAGCTTATTAAAACTTTTTACCTTTAGATGGAAATTACTCAAAGCTGAAACCCACAATAAAAAAAAACAACTTTAAAAAAGAGACTTCTAAATTTGTAACCCTAAAATAATAACCCTAA
The DNA here is from genome assembly GCA_014162995.1 of Artemisia annua. Classification (NCBI taxonomy): domain Eukaryota; kingdom Viridiplantae; phylum Streptophyta; class Magnoliopsida; order Asterales; family Asteraceae; genus Artemisia; species Artemisia annua. Next base: position 54,112 of record LBNU01033758.1, read on the forward strand.
TCTACTTGCATTCACTAAAACCACAACAATACGGAAAATTGCATCAATTCAAACCCTAAATCTAAGATCATACAGTTAGCAGTTAGCACTTGAAAAAAAAACACCCAAAAACAAAATAAAGAATTCAGACCTAGTATCAATTCTTTAACACAGTTTCTTCACACAATAACGTTGTTCCAGCTTTTTTGATCACAAAATAATTGATCCACCTAATCTAAGATTACACAAAGCAAGCAGGAAAAAAATCACATAAAAGCATAAAACACATAATCGTCATAATCACATATATTAAATCCCAATTTTTATAAAATAAAAAAATAGAAAAATAAAAGCTACATGAGTTTGAACACACAAATATTCCATCAGGAAACCCAAAATCAGAAAGCCCTAAAAAGGAGAAAACCCTAACCCCGATTGACAGAATCCAATGTTTTGTGGCGTGTGTTTTTTTTTGAGCTATAGAAGTTTGTGGAAGATCTATCTAATGGGAAAAGAAGTTGTGGCTATAACAATAACACCTGGCAACCATCCAACAGCCCCTTGATTAAAATATTAAGTTTACTGTGCGTTTCTCTGTTCATCCCCTCACAGACGACTGTAGCTACTAAATAACCCGTATGATCGGATCGGAGAGGGTCGGTGTGTTGATGTTGGATCATCACCCGGTTGGAGCAGACAACAACGAAGGGACTGTGAGATAGAGGGAACAGGATGGAGCGGGTATCATATTAATATTTTAGGGTTTGGGCTTTATAAACCCATTATTGCCCAAGTGTTGGGCTTAAACATACCCTGGTAAATGTAGGTATTTATAATGTTGCTTAAGTGATGCGTGAGAAAGATTTTGAAATACCGTTTATATGGTATTATGTATAAATGTTGAGATAAGTCACCGGTTTTTGGAAGTAGATACGTGTTGGTATTATGTAAAATACGAAATTGGCCGGTATATGACTTAAGGTCATGTTAGCGTATTTATGAATGACATGGAAATAGTGTTGAAGTTTGACTTATATAAAGTCAAATAGTAGATTTCTTCCGATTGACAAGTCGTCATTGTTGGAAATTTTAAATAAGTTTGTGATGTTAAGTGTTGTTTATAGTGGATATTGAGTAATGATTGTGTTATAGAAAGGTTTGAATTGCAAGATCACCTAGATTGTTGCAAAGAAATGTCTAAAGATTCGAAGTATGAGAATGAGTGTATGTTGTGAATTAGTCTTGGATAGTTATAGACGAGAGATTTTGGGGACGGAATCTAAATAAGGGGGTAGAATTGTTGGACTCGTTTCCCGGGTACTTGGAACCCTGATGCGCGGGATTGCGACCGCGCACTAGGGTTTTACTTCTCAAGGGATCTTGAGAAGCTTGCAATCCCCACCAGGCAGTGTACCTGACCGATGTAGTATAGTGTAGTGGCAAGTACCGGGGGATTGATCGTTCTCTAGGGGAATAGTGTCGTTAGGATTGAAAAACTACTCTAATAGGTCTAGGGGTGAGGGAAGATTCTTTTTGTATTTTTATATTTTTATGAAAGCAAGTAAAAATCTCGGGTTTGAAGGAGTGGGCGGAATTAGTTGCTAGTCAACTAACCCAAATAACTACTAATGCAAATAAAATAAAATAACAAGAAAATAAATGTTTGTGAAAACTATATGGAGAGAAGTGTGTTTACTTAGATTTCCTTACTCCCTAACTATCTTTTACCGATTGATTAGTGTGTATTAATTGCGTGGATGACGGATTGTATTCCTTAATACCATTCGTAGGGGTGTGTACGGACTTCCCCTAACTCTATGAGATCCTACTTCACTCCTATGTCGAGCCGGCTAAGAAGCTCCTAACATGGGATCACTAGAATTCACTCATGCATTAAATACAATCAAAATAACCTTAGTACACCTTGGTTCATGTTTCTTAAGACGTTCAAGCATGTTACCAACCGGAAGTCTGCCAGTTTTCTTAAGCCTAACATCGATAATCACCCATCCAATACAATTAATAACACACCATTCAATCAATAATCAATAGTTAGGTTTCATTAGATCTAAGCAAACACAAAGAAAACCTAGCCTAGCATGTTAAACAAAAGGCAAGAACAAGATAGAATCAAACAACACATAGACATATTGAATGATTAATTGATTACTTATCTTCAATGTAACATGGAAGATCTCAAGGTAAAAAACCTTGAAAAAGCTGCTAAAATTCGTCTAGGGTTTCTCCCTAAAAAGTTCCACACCAATGACTAAAAATTATGAGAATATATATAGAAAAACAGATCTGTCGGCGTCATGTTGTAGCCTTGACGCCGTCACCTCGCTGTGCTTAGGGTTTCTTGATGGCCTTCTTGACGCCGTCCCCCTTTAATCTCCCAAAATCCATTCTTGCTTATCAAGACTTGACGGCGTCACATCCATGCTTGACGCCGTCATGGGTACTATTCCAGCAGATTTTAGCACTTTGTCGAATTTTTCACTTTTATGCTCCAAAAACGTCCAAAATGCTTCCTTTTCCAGAATTTCTCTCCAAAGTACCTAAAATGACAAAAGGAACGATTTAGGGCAATATTTGATCAAATAAATACGATTTAGGGCTTAAATGACCCCCGAAAAGCGGTACACTTTTCGCCTTATCAAATACCCTTACACTTGAGATTTGCTTGTCCTCAAGAAAATGCGCTTTTATTCTAATCAAAATACA